>APFE030067172.1:161953-194993 GCA_000404065.3 Pinus taeda | reverse complement strand
CAAGCTATCCAGTTCTCAATGAACTATGAAGATATGAAGATATGTCTCATGAACCAACCAAGCCCTGTATATAAAGGCTTTAGCTATGTTCCAATCCCTATTTCCTTGCACAATTTGCTTAGGAAATAATAGCAAAAGCATATGCAATTAATTTCAAACATACCAAGTCAAACTATGGTCCAACTACGCAATCTTTGAGGACACTAGTTCCTCAATCATGCAAAAACTACTTACTAGAAATAGTCAAGCATCTGATAGTACACTGTCCCACATCTGATTTCAATTGGGTCTCTGACAGAATTGACATGCAACAATTATCCATGAGTGAATCCTCAATTATCTAAAATAATAGTTGTCACATGCATGCAAGCATTGACAAACTATATTTTATTATTTTAACAACTTGTTAAAATAATCTAACTGGACTTGACTAGTTAGAACTAAGTCAACTGATTCTCTCATTATAGAACTCATACTTATTCCCTCAATCAGTGGAGGAAATTAAGGATAAATTCCTCAATCAGTGGGACAACTCATGTGCATGCTCACAAAGACTTCAAATTCAAATTTCCTTAACTAATTAACTCAACTGAATTAATTAATTAATATTTCCAACTGCTGTTAAGACCAAAATTAATTTTACTTCCTACAGATAGACTAGGGACTGCTATAAATATGAAGGGACCTAGAAATGCTATTTTTAGAACATTCTATTTTTAGTAGTTTCACCTCTCACCCAAGGTGGCCAATGACCACACTGGCCAAACTACTATTTTTAGACATGCTATTTTTAGAACATTCTAAATTTAACATTTGTTGTTGCACATTTTTCAACATAGGATAAGGAGTATAACCTGATCAACAAGGATGACCAATTAGAGGAAGAACCCGAGGAACCCACATTCCAAGCATCATTGTTCATGCAAGTCAATTTAGGAGAATTTATGGAAGAGGAATTACATCCTCTATAGTTCATTCTGAAACCACAATTGGAAGGACCAAGTTGAACGGGGAAAGAGACATATAGGAGAGGTAATCTACACATGTCTCCAAAACTATTTCAGTTTACAAGCTCAAGTTATCAAACATTGCTAAGCAAAACAAGAGGCTGCTACTACAAAACCATATGCTTAAGAATATGTTGCAAACTAGTGAACCTATATTGGATAGAATGGAGAATTTGTTGAAAGTCATTGAGCAAGAAGAAAATCCATAACCTAGAGCTAATAACTGTGTTGAAACTCATGTCAAGAAGACTTGGAAATTCATTAACACCCTTATATATGATATTGTCACCTATACATATGCTTTCATTCAACTCAAACCATATCTCCCATAAAAGAGGAAAACAAATGAATTATTTGACGTAGGAATTATCAATAGGGAGGCCCAGCACCATGTTCTTAAAAATATTAAACAAGGATGGTTTTCCATGTACTTAAAGCAAGAAAAAAGTAAGAGGCCAAAATCAATAAGTATAAGGAGCAGTTGGAACATGCCCAAAAGCTAACAGAGCAAGCATATGAACAGGATTTTGAAGTCCTTTGTAAAGGACCCCCGAGAGCCTATCTTATTCATTTGCTTGATTGCTGGAACACATTCAAGTTAAAAATATTGACAACTAGGAAGCCACATGAGGTCAAATGACCATAAGATTTTGTTGACATGTTCCTCTTTGCTAACATAGAGGATCAAAACCTACTCTGTTAACTCTGCGGTTTTAATTTCTTATTGCAAGACAACACAAAATGGATCCATAATCCCTATATTGGGGATTTCAAACTTTGTGCATTCACATCATATTACCTTGGTTTAGCCAAATGGAGCAAATATATTAAATTTTATGTAAGAATTGAATCATATACAAGTTGACAAGTTAGGTATGAGTACCCTCTACCTCAGGTAATCAAAGATGACCTGCAAAGGCTGATACAAGACCTAGGGGATTATGTTGCTATCTGAAATCACCAGAGGCATGCCATCACAAAGTATCATGAAACTGCTAGGGCCCATTTGGTAGAGGCACTCTTAATCTCTCACAGTAGTTAAGAAACCATTCCCAACTATTTGTGGAAAATGACTTTTTTTGGTTATCCTAATTTTGGTATGACCCTTAATAGGGAAGGATTTTATGCTAGCTTTTTGTTAAGGTGCGACCTAAATTGGGTTAGATTGAATCTTCATTCTACTATCAAATGGTGCCTATAACTTGGAAGGAAGAGGAGGAAAGGGTACATTGGTTGCAGCTAGACAGGAACCTCGATTATTATAACCAAGGAGATTACGAGAACCCTTATTTTGATTGGGGAGAATTATAGAATTACATGGAGGAACTTCAGGAGAGGGATATCTAGGGTAGCATGAGGACATGAAATTAAACCAACTAGGGGGATATAATGAATCCCATTTGGACATTATTTTGCTTAGTAAAATAATCTCTTCTTACCCTAATTTACAATTTTTGTTGCTGTTGTTGTTGTGTTGTTTCCCCTTGTTGTTGAAAATGCAACAATAAGTTCCTGATTTAATTTTGTCCTTGAATTAAATTAGGAATAAAATTGTAATTCCACACGACAAGACAACTTGTACGAGTTGACCAAGTTAAATTAAATTAGTTGGTTTAGTTAATTCGAGTTGAGGGTCTAACTTGAGTCATGTAGAGTGTCTCCTACATTATAGGATCCATGGTTGAGTTTATTTTGAGTTGTAATTAATTAATTCAGTTTAAATGAGTTAAATTCAGTTAAACTAGTTCCAACTGATGAAGGAACTAGTAGGAGGCCAGATAGTGGGGTGCTACTTCATGTGTTCAACCAGTTAACTGGTGATTCACTCATAAGTAACTCATGCATGTCAGATTTGAGAGTTACCCAGTTGAGATTGAAGTGCAGGGACAATGTACTATCAATGGTATATAATCCAAGTTGTACAGGTAGTGCATGTAGTTAGAGGAAGGCCTATGAGGATTGCACAATTCATGTTGAGGAATTTCCCTAATTTATAGGGGGCTAATTCCCAAGGAAACAACGCAAGAAAATAGGGACTTGGGCAAGCCAAAATTGGTTAAGTATTGGGCAAGCCAAAATTTGGTTAAGTATTGGCCTCAGCTTGTCTAAGAAGCTGTGAGACAGATAGAGATAGTGCAGAGGTTGCTCAGGCTTGAGAAAAGCATTGTAATCTTCTCATATTTTCTGACTAATCAGATAGTAGGGATTTTTAGCTTTGGCTTTCCCAAGGAAATCATTATGTAATGTGTTGATTGAATTCTTTCTGTTGTATGCTTTGTGATTTTGTGATCAATTAATTATTTCCGCTAATGAGTAGAGTAGATTCAACTCTATTATTTTATTAAATTACAATTAGCAGTTTGAATCTACAAGGAATTTCTACATGGTATTAGAGCATAAATCACTCTAGAAGAGGAGAATACGAGTTTGTCATTTACAGGTGAAACCCAATTTGCAGTATCATTCTTTAGAGCCAACAGGATGTCGTTCTAAGAATTAAGACTCAAATATTCCATTGAGGGTTGTTAGAAATATATTTCTTGGAAGGACATGATGGAGGGAGTGTTGGAAGACAATGGGTTGAAGGAATTCATAGAAAATATTTTCCTAAGCCTCCAACAAGTGATGCTCAAGATCTGGTAGAGTGGAGGAAATGTGTTGCAAAGGCGAGAAGGATCATATTAGAAGGAGTTCGAGATCATATTGTCTCAAAACTACACAAGAAGGAGACTCCATATGCAATGTGGAAGGCTTTGATAGACCTGTTTAAGAACAACAATGACCACCAGAAGCTGGCACTAAAGGATAAGCTCACGAAAATCAAGATGGAGAAGGGTGACACAATACCAAAGTACTTGACCAAGTTCACCCAATGTCAGGATGAGCTTGGAAGTGTTGGTGTTACAATTGCTGAAGATGATTTGGTTAGCCTAACACTTCTAGGCCTTCCCAAGAGCTAGCACAACTACCAGGATTCAGTAAATGGGAGGGAGAAGCTACCAGAGTGGGAGCGTTTATGGTCTGACTAGATGCAAGAAGAGATTCGGTAGAACACTAGAGATGGATCCTCATCCAAGCATGATGATGAGAAGAACTGTGCCATAGATGGAAAGGTAAAGAAAGGGAAAGGGAAGTCATCCCATTCCAAATTAGATTCCAGTCAGGGAAACAACAAGAAGGAATTGTCGAAGATTAAATGTTTTCACTGTCATGAGATGGGACACTATGCCACGAAGTGTCTGCATAAGAAGGCCGACAAGAAGACCTTAGGAGGAGCGGTAGGTGAAGCTCTTAATTCACAATTCGAGTTGAATTTCACCCTCATTTCTTGCATGGTGACATTGGTGATGGGTAGTGTGTGGTATATGGATAGTGGAGACTCATTCCATATGATCGGCAACAAAGAATTCTTCAGTGACTTGGAGGAGAAGGACCTCCAGATGCACATCGAAATGAGAGATGATGGAAGGTATATCACACCATGCATCAATACTCTTACATGGAGTCTCGTTCTCTTCCCACTTTAAAGGATGTAATGTATGTTCCAGGTCTGAAGAAGAATTTGTTTTCAGTTGCTATGTTGGAGGTCCGTGGTTACGATGTGATTTTTAGTGAAGTAAAGGCTTTCTTTCATCACATAGCCTCAGGAAAAGTGAAGCGGATTGGGATTTGGGTGGAGAACCTCTACAAATTTGATGTAGATGACTGTGCTGCTTTGAGCACAAAAGCAGAGAAGGTGCAGAGCTGAGACATTGGTCAATTATGGCATAGAATATTAGGCCACTTGCACTACGAAGATTTGAAGATCATGCAGTAGATTTCTACAGGACTTCCCAAGGGTACAGTAGAGCAAAGATATACATGCAAATGATGTACATTAGGGAAGTACACTAAATCCACCTTTCATGATAAGGACATTCGAGTGCAAGCGATCCTTGAGAGAGTTCACTCAGATGTGTGTGGACTGTTCTTGACAGCGTCCATGACCAAGCACAAGTATTTTGTAATATTTGCATATGATTTCTCACGTAAGTGCTAGTTTTTCTTCATGTAGAAGAAAGATCAAGTGTTCTCTAAATTTTGTAAATTTAAAGCACTTGTTGAGAAAGACATTGGTAGGAAAGTGAAGGCTCTCAAGAGCGATAATAATGGAAAATATGTGTTGAATGGATTCAAGAAATTTTGGGCGTCAGAAGGCATTCGAAGGGTGTTAATAGCACCTCATAACTGGAAATGGAATGGGGTGGATGAAAGGAAGAACTAAAGTATTATGGGAGTTGCTAAGGCAATGTTACATGATCGGGGCCTACTGTTACACTTGTGGATTGAAGCATGCAACACAACTATATATGTGCAGAATAAGAGTCCACATTGGATTCTCGGGATGAGTGCACCAGAAGAAGCCTTTTTAGGTAAGAAACCAGATGTGGCAACTTCAGGATCTTTGGTTCATCAGTGTACTGGCATATTACCAAGTATGCAAGGAATAAGCTAGAACCAACAACTCAGTTGGGCATATTTTTGGGGTACACCGATACACCTCACAATTATCAGGTGTACCTTCCATCTCACGGGATGACAATGATTCATAGAGATGTGACGTTTGATGAAGAGAAGGCCATGAGATGTTCCCTTGAGAGGGACCTTTAGTTAAATGCATATGAGGAGCTTTTAGCTCAAAAGGAAGAACCTCAAGATGATGTGGAGCACCGACATGCAGAGGAGTAGAGAGTGGAAGCACCCACTCATGGAGAGACTTCTAGAGATGGAAGGAAGCGTACCAGAGAAGTTGAAAAATTGATGAATGACGCTAGAGAGAATGTGAGTGCACCCACATCACAGTGTAGGTAGAGGAGGTCACTAGATTGGTACACTGGCTACATGGCTCTAATGAGCAAGAGTGTAGAGATTGATCCATCCTCATTCGAGGAAGCAATGCAACAACCAATATGGGTTGATGCCATGGTAGAGGAGTATGAATCCATTATCAGAAACAATGTTTGGGAAGTGGTCCAAGACTAGCAGATAAGTCAGTGGTGAGTTCCAGATGACTTTACAAGTTAAATCAAGTAGCAGATGGGAGTGAGGAGAAACAAAAGGAAAAAAATTTAGTCAAAGGGTTCTCTCAGGTGGAGGGAATCGATTATGAGGAGACCTTCAACAGAGAGTCACATGTGTGCAGACTCAAGCAAGTGTTGTATGGATTCAAGCAAGCATCTCGTGGTTGGTACACCATCATTGACAACTATTTCACCAGGTTGGGCTTCACCGAAAGTGAAGAAAATGTGAACCTTTACCATATTATGGTTGAAGGTAAATTGTTAATTATAGTATTATATGTTGATGAATTAATTCTAACAGGTGATGAGAAGCTGGTCAAATCTTGCAAAGAGGATCTTGCAAGAGAATTCAAGATGAAGGACCTGGGGCTCATTCATTATTTCCTTGGTATGGAAGTATGGCAAGGAGATGAGGAATTTTTTGTCTCTTAGGGCAAGTATGCTAATGAGACATTGAAGAAGTTCCACATGGAGAGAAAAAACCCATGGAGACTCCTCTAGTAGGAAATTAGAGGAAGGAAGATGCTACTTCAGGTGAAATAGTGGAGGCTACTATTTACAGGCAGCCTTTGGGTTCACTTATGTATTTTGAAAACGCACAACCGATCATATGTTTTACAGTTAACCAGCTTAGTCAAGTAATGGTTAATCCAATGCAACTCTATTGGAAGGCAACTAAACATGTGTTGAGATACCTTAGAGGCACCACTCAGTTTGGTCTTTGGTACAGGCAAACAGAGGGAGTGAAGCTTCAAGGCTTCACATATGTATATTGGGCTAGGAGTCCATTTGATAGGAAGAGCACATTAGGGGTAATCTTCAGTATTCGGTCAACAACAATTTCTTGGTACAACAGGAAGCAGAGTAGATGGCTATTAGTCAAGCAACTTGTAACACCCTCCTCTCACATCTACCCAAGTAACATGCGAACTGGGGTAAACATGTGACGAAGAATTAATATGATATGATTCAACTCCCTATGTATCATTTAAGTAAGTGGAACCGATGGAACACAAAGAACCTGACCTTCTACACATGCAACAAAACCCCCACGAGCCATCCAACCCATCTAGGTGACCAGCCCTTGAGACAAACTGAGATTTTGCTGCATTAGAGCCTAAGTCACTCCCTGGACATGGGAATGAACGTGATTAGGACCCTCCAGTTGCTCCCACAACAAGGTATGTGTGCGATTGTGGACTTTTACAGGTAGATTTGTGCTAGCAACTCCAGATTCTGTGCCACTTTTTCAGGGCCAGGACTCAAGCCACTACCCAGAACTCCATGAAACTTATAGAAATGAAAAGTAACATCAAAACAATGATACAAATGCAAATACTTGAACAAGTACTTGACTGGACCCCTACTAGCCATGACATGCATTTCGTCAAACATGTCACAAATGTGCATACTACAGGTTTAAATAAAAAATTTGAGCATAGGGGTCTCATATTTATTTGAGAATATATAAGAAGCATTGATGCCTCATCACAATAACTTCATTACCATATATTCATTGTACATTCAGTGATTAACCAAAACATGATGAGAGCCATACATTTTCACTTTCATAAAACTCATTCATAACCAACATATAACCAACAGAAATATCAAGGATATAATAGACATATAAGCCACATATAAAAAAGTATTTTTACCCATAAAATACCAAGGAGAAAGAGAGCTCTTCTTGATGAATGCAAAGACAAACCAAGTTTGGGACTTCCACATTCCAACTGACCATATATTGGCTGAACCAAATATATCTTCAGCCAATCACCCCCGTGCCATATTCCAAGCATGAATATGGGATCTCATAGAACAAATCCATCAAAATTAAACCAGGGCTTCCAAAGGCCAAACCACCCCAACCCTCAACTAGTGATTCAACCTCATGACTGGACATCACTAACCATCACCATATGGTCTCTACCCAAGCTGTCCAGGGCTCCAGAGCATTTGTTCCAACCAATGCTCTAGGACTAGTAAATGAACCCACAACTGCCACCGGACTCCAGAGAATTTGTCCAACCAATGCTCCAAGACTAATAATTCAACCCAAGCTATTACAGGTTCCAAAGTGTTTGTCCAACCAAGGCTCCAGGAACTAATAACTCAACCCATAGCCAAACGAACATGAGAACTAACTAGAAAACAAAAGGGAAAGCCTCCCACAGCACCATGGCTATCCAGGAAATGACAAGGCTAGGAAAAACCACTATCAATCCAAGCAATCCTTCATGCCAATGACAAATCATGACCAAGAAACCACATGCATATGCCATGCATGCCAAAAATAGTAAGAAAATCATACATACAACTCAGTACATGCAAGAAAAACAAGTTGTAGCTGCTGATCCCAATTTCCTCTTGCGCTTTCTTTCTCTTCCCTCGCTTTCTTGCTCCAAATCCCAAGTATGCCACACTCCTCCAAGAGTGCTCCAAGAAACTATAAGTATCCAAGAGTATGAGAGAGAGAGAGAGAGAGAGAGAGAGAGAGAGAGAGAGAATAGAATGAGAGCTCCAAAACTGAACTAACAAAAGTCTAACAAAAGCTACCAACTGATCCTCAAAAGCCTTTTTATCAATGAGGCCTCTATTTTCTTCAATTTCCATTATTTTCCTTCATTTTCCTCCTCACATGCAACTTGTGACCTTTCACCTTCCTTTTTTCCTATTTTCCATTATTTTCATAAATAAGATGCCAATTAATGACTTGTGCCTTTCCAAAGCCTTTTCTATTGCCTTTTCCACTTTCCTTAGCCATTGATTAACCAAATGAACACCCTCTAGGATGTTTTGCCCACCATGTAGCTTGGAATACATGTCCCATGACCTTGGTCTTATTTATTTTTACATGGATTTTTAACCAGGGCTATTACAGAACTCTCCCCCTTGGGGTAACACCATCCTCGGTGTTCAATGAAACCTACAACCAGCAAGACCACTGAAAACCAAAACATACTGCCCGTGGAGTTTTATAACACAACCCATTGCAGTATTTACAATGACATCCTACTGAAACATGACAATCATACCGCTTAGCAGAGCTTTATAATGTAGCTCATTACGATATTTACATTAACAACCACATATACTCATGCACATTTGCTTCAACTAGCAAATAACCATAATGTTTATGGAGCTTTATAAATCTAGCTCGATATAGTATTTACAATAATATACACATATGCACATTTTCTCAACCAACAAATAAAGGATACGATGTTTGGATCAACAACAAGGGAATCCATAAGCTTACACCTCCACAATCAAAAGTAGTACTAGGTTTCTTGTCCTTCCCAGGAAGTCTAGAATCCACTTCCAAAGCCAAAGTATACATCCAATGTCCAACACTACAATCCTGCGGTACCGTATCCTCAGTGAACAATTACTGGCTCATTTTTCCAGGTCACACTCCTAATGTGCATCTGGTTCCATATGGCAATGCTAATGACCAAAACAAATCCATTCCTGACCTTACCTTCTTTGCTACACAGTCCCTCGGGAAATCTGGCCACTCTTTCAATGCAATCACACACCTTCCAAGTTCTGCGGGTGTCCCCTTCTCTGCTACACAGTCCCTTGAGTGACCCCTCCCTTGGCAAGGCTTACTCACATTGAAAGGTCAAATAAATAAGGCATATACCTACCTCAAAAAAATCATATTGGTCATAACATGCTCATGGAAATCAATGGACACTATTGGGTACCAATTTCCCATAATGGCCCTGCTCCTGAATTGATTTAACAATACATTATTGCATTTTCCAGATCCTTTCACCGACGTTGTTAATTCTTGTAGTCAGTTTCAACCACCCAACTGGGCATTTTTCATGCTTTCCTATACCAAGCACATGATTTCCATTAGACTCAAAATGAATTGAAATAAATTCACATCATACCTCATCAGTAGCTCATTAATAAGGTACACTTCTATTCACTTCCTGTCACAACAAGTCAAACTAACTATTTGATCAAAACATCATGAATAAACATATCACATTTGGTTAGTTCAAAATCCAACCATCATAAATCAGGAATCATAAATCACATGTAACCATCATAAGGCAAAGTCATAGATCACATGCATAATCTAAACTAAAATAAAACACTGATAGATATCCTTCAATCGATCTTTTGCTTCTACCTTTATCCTTTATCCTTTTCGTGTGCACACCGGATCGGTTGCCACACCTGAAAAACACCCAATGTCTTCTCTTCAACCATTTACATATACACACAATGTACAACACACACAATACATACACCCATACCCGACACACAACACAATGCATACACCTACACGCAGTGTATGACACAACACAATACATACACCCACACCTAATGTACAACACAACACAACACACATACATACACAGAGTACAACACAAAAAATACACGTGTCACGATACCACAACTACACAATGCACATACATAGTACTGCATGATCACAATACAACATGTACGACATGCATAAAATACCACATGTACACTAGTACCATATGTGCAACATGTACACAATACCACCTGTACACAACACCACCTGCACAACATGTACACGACATCACATGTACATGGCACCACCTACACTGTACACAATCCCACATGTACACCACACCACTTATATAATATGTACATAATACCACATGTACACAACACCACATGCACGTCATGTACACGCCACCACATGTACATAGTGCCACATGCACGATATGTACACAACACCACTTGCACACAACACCACATGTACAACATGTACACAACACCACATGTAAAACATGTACACAACACCACATGCACACATCACCACTTGTAAAATCATGCACACAACACCATATGTACATATCATCACATGTACAACATGCACACAACACCATATGTACATAGCACTGCATATACAACATGTACATAACACCATATGAACACAACATTGCATATCCAACATGCACACAACACCATATGCAGACAATACAATATGTACATAGCACATCATATCCAACATGTATATAACACCATCTATACCCAGCACTACATATGCAATATGTACACAACACCATATATACAACATGCACACAACACCATAGGTACAATTATTGAATATACAATATGCACAACATATACATAACAATATCACTACACATCCAAAACCACACTGTTTCTACCAAGAAACCTTGCTTCAAATGCCTCTCTGCCATCCATGCTTATCATAGCATGTCGCACATCACACTACTTTCGTTCCACTGGTGTATCCCTTAACATAGCCTGTCCATAACATAAACATAGACATAGTATAAATACATAATATAAACTCATATCTACATGATACTGACCTCATAAATTTGTCATGGCCACTCTTCCCACTTGATTCCTCATAAGACCAAGAACCTCTTCATGCCATTCACCTGCATAAGTAATCATTTCTCCACAAGAATGATCCCTAACAATCCCATTGGACAGTGACATAGATACATAGATACATAGATACACATACATAAACATTAGCATAAAACAATCATGATCCTGTCAGACAACGACATAAATACACACATATATACATATAAACATTAGCATTAAACAACCATGATCCATGAAGACCCTGTCAGACACATATATAAACACCAACATAATCATGATCACAACATAATAACCAGATAGCATAAGGTCAAGGTTAAGAGAACTTCCTTTATCCATGCATCACATGCACAATATCGAGAACAACAGTTCCTAACATAGATAAGGCATCTAATGCCTCAAATCCCTTTAATTTACCTTTCTCATGACTGTACTACCATTGTCCATTTACAACAATGGACCTAACAAATCCAATTGGCTATCATACTCTTGCCTTCAGCTACCCTTATACATGCACCAATCTTCATCCGGGTCTTACATTACCTATTGGGTTTCATTCAGCTCTCTCGAGCTCCATTAAATTCCTCCTCCCCCAAACAATTCCCAAGACCCTCAAGACATAAAAGGAAAAACCAAGAGACAAACAATAAGAAAAGCATAAAAACCAATAACAATATGACACCACAAACAAAGTGGCATGATCATGCACTAGACATAATCAAGACCGCAAATCAAGCGCAACAAATCACAAAAGAACAAAAGCATAAGACTAGCAACAAACACCATGAATCAATCCCCATGGGTTCCCAATACGTCCAAAGTAAATCTCAGCCCAAGCCTTCTTCAAGATTTCATGGCAATCCTTGCCATGCAATTCCCTGTATCATACTGCCATAAACACATAGCTATTAATGTATAAACAAATATAACAATATACTGGTTATCTTACCTTGTTGTGCCAATCACACTGACTTTTAACTAAATACATCCATACCATTTCTCAAGGGACTCCAATTCCCTTGATGAACCTAGCTATGACTAGAAACTAGCTAATATACCTGTCAAATGCATGTTCATGAATATAACATATATCCACATAATGTCAGACAAAATCAAGGTTAAGAATATTTCCTATATGCAAAGCACTTATTCGTTTGGAATTAGGGTTTCCAAACATATCCAAATGAATTCTTACCCAATTCCTTTCCTTTCCCATTTTTTCCTTGTTGCAATCAAGTCTTACTATGTATTTTCACATCACCCAATTGTTAGTATATAAACACATCAACTATTACCCTGCCACACTAATACCAAGCATGTTTCCCTACAACTGCTCACACATGTCAATCACGTGTCCCAAAGATCAAGAAAACATATCTATTAATCTAAAATCAACCTTTACCAAGTTTAGCAGCCATGTCATAATCAACAATCAACTCACATTCATCAGTCATAATACATAATGCTACAACTATCACCTACTTACACTCAAGTACATATTAGTTGTCTCAACACATATGTATTAGTACAACCATTTTACAACAATACCATTTCTTCATGAAATCTTACAGACACATACTCACATCATGCAATTAATCAAACATTCAAACAACCTATAAATGTGCCATGTTAGATAAATCAACTAGACGAAATAATAGACACTAAACACTCAAACACCAAATAGGCGACATAAGAAAAATCATACCTCAATGTATCTCAGGGGAGGCTATGTTATCTGCAAAATCAATCTAAATTAGCATGATATAACTTCACAAAATTTCAACTCAAACATAAATAAGGCCATGATGTCCATAACAATGACTAACTAGCATGTTCACATCATAAACTCATAAACAATTTCCATTCAAGCATAACAATCACATATGTGCCGTTAGTCTAGATTAGTACAACACAATATCATAAATATATCATCTCATACCTGAATGTCATAAACATAACCATATACATAGACTAATCCAGGTCAACATGATAGATACAACATCAAGATCTTAAATAAATAACCCTAATCATTAAGTTAACTAACATATAACAACGAGTTAAGATATAACATACTCATCAACACCATATAACATCATCATCAACACCATATAACATAATCATCAAGTTAACTAACATAAAACAACTACAACAATGCAATAACAACAAGTTACTATCATTCATGACTATTTGACACGTACATATAACCACACCGATTCACTAACATCTACCATGCATGTAACCACAACAACCATAAAATAACAAACATGTGTATAACCCTAATGCATATAACAATCCATTAACTAACATACCTGCATGTCAAATATACAATACCTGTATGATGATATTCTCTTACCCCAAAGTCTAGTGCTGCACTGATGGTTTGCATCTCCTGCTCTATCTCAGTCAACACATTAGCATCATAACATAGCAACAACATCATGATGACATAACTACATACAGTGACCTCACAATGCATATACAACTGACATGCATTCATGACAAACACATCTCAACAACAACATCATCAACTCTTACATGACAACACAACTGTGACAATGACCACTACCATGCATACATAACAAGTACATAGAACACAAGCATAAGGACATACATGCAACCAACAAGTATGCATGACAAACACATTCCGCCCATCCAGTTCAAGGGGTGAACCATGTTCTGATACCACTCTGTAACACCCTCCTCCCACATCTACCCAAGTAACTGGCCAACTGGGGTAAACAAGTGATGATGAGTTACTATGAAATGATTCAACTCCCTATGTATCAGTTAAGGAAGTGGAAACAATCGAACACAAACAACCTGACCTTATACACACACAACAGAACTCCCAGGAGCCATCCAACCCATCTAGGTGACCAGCCCCTGAGACAAATTGACATTTTGCTACATTAAAGCCTAGTCGCTCCCTTGACATGGGCATGCATGTGACTGGGACCCTCCAGTCACTCCCACAACAGGGCATGCGTGCGACTGGGGACTTTTCTAGATATTTTTGTGCCACCGACTCCAAATTCTGTGCCACTTTTTTAGGCCAGGACTTAGGCCATTGCCCATAACTCCATGAAACTTCCAGAAATGAGAAATAACATCAAAACAATGATACAAATGAAAATAATTGAACAAGGAATTGACTGAACCCTTACTAACCATGACAAGAATTTTGTCAAACACGTCACAAATATGCATTCTACAGGTTTAAACAACAGATCTGAGCATAGGGGTCTCATACTTATCTGAGAATCTCTAAGAAACATTGATGCCTCATCACAATAAGTGTATTACCATCTATTAAGCCATATATTCATTGCACATTCAATGATTAACCAAAACATGATGAGAGCCATACAATTTCACTGTCATAAAACTCATTCATAACTAACATATAACCAACATAAATATCAAGAATATAACAACCATATAAACCACATTTAAACAAGTATATTTACCCATAAAATACCAGGGAGAAAGAGAGCTCTTCTTGATGAATGTAAAGGCCAACCAGGTTCAGGACTTCCACATTCCACCCGACCATAGATTGGCTGAACCAAGTCTCTCTTCATCCAATCAACCCCATGCCATATTCCAAGCATGAATGTGGGATCTCATAGAACAAATCCATCAAAATTAAACCAGGACTTCCAGAGGCCAAACCACCTCAACCCTCAACTAGTGATTCCACCTCACAATTGGACATAACTAACCATCACTAGATTGGTCTCTACCCAAGTTATCTAAGGCTCCAGAGCATTTGTTCCAACCGAGGCTCCAGGACTAGTAACTCAACCCACAATTGTTGCTGGGCTCAAGAGCGTTTTTCCAACCAAGGCTCCAGGACTAGTATCTCAACCCACTAAGGGCTCTATAATGTTTTTCCAACCAAGGCTCCAGGACCAATAACTCAACCCAAGCTGTTACACGGCTCTAGAGCGTTTGTCCAACCAAGGCTCCAGGAACTAATAGCTCAACCCACAACCAAAGGAACATGAAAACCAACTAGAAAACAAAAGCAAAAGACTCCCACGACACCATGGCTATCTAGGAAATGGAAAGTCTAGGCAAAATCACTATTAATCCAGGCAATCCTCCATGCCAATGACAAAACATGAACAAGGCACCACATGCATATGCCATACATGCCAAAAATAGTAAGGAAATCATACATGCAACTCGGTACCTGCAAGCAAAACTTGCTGTAGCTTCTCATCCCGATGTCCTCTTATGCTTTCCTACTCTTCCTTCACTTTCTTGCTCGAAATCCCAATTATGTCACACTCCTCCAAGAGTGCTCCAAGAAATTCTAAGTATCCAAGAGTATGAGAGAGAATGAAAATGGAATGAGAGCTCTAAAACTGAACTAACGAAAGTCTGACAAAAGCTACCAACTGATCCTCAGAAGCCTTTTTTTAAATGAGGCCTCTATTTTCTTTAATTTCCCTTATTTTCCTTCATTTTCCCCCATTTTCGTCTAGTTTCCTCCTCACATGCAACATGTGGCCTTTCACCTTCCTTTGCTATTGTCTTTGCCACTTTCCTTAGCCATTAATTAACCAAATGAACACCCACTAGGAGTTTTTTCCCACCATTCAGGTCGAAATACGTGTCCCATGACCTTGGTCTTATTTATTTTTACATGGATTTTTAACCAGGGGTGTTACACAGGTTGTGAGGCTATCTGGATGAGGAAGATCCTTGTTGGGTTATTTGGTCAGCATGTGAATCCTACGGTGATTTACTGTGACAATCGGAGTTGTATTAAACTCTCTGAGAATTATCTAGTTTTTCATGATCAGTTCAAGGATATCGACATCCGATATCACCATCTATGAGATTGTGTGCATAGGAGAATCATGTTGCTGCAGTACATTCCTATAGAGGAGTAGGATGCAAGCATCTTGACTAAGGCACTGTCAAGAGGAAAATTCGAGTTCCATAGAGGCAGGATTGGGGTATCTAATAATCTCTTTCTTGTTGAGAGGGAGTGTTGAAAATGCAACAAGAAAATCTTGATTTAATTTTGTCCTTGAATTAAATTAGGAATAATTCCACATCACAATACAACTTGTACGAGTTAACTAAGTTAAATTGACATAGTTGGTTTAGTTAATTCTAGTTGAGGGTCTAACTTGAGTCATGTCGAGTGTATCCTACATTGTAGGAGCCCTGGTTGAGTTTATTTTGGGTTGTGATTAAGTAATTTAGTTTAACTGAGTTAAAGTCAGTTAAACTAGTTCTAACTGATGGAGGAACTAGTAGGAGGTCAAACAATGGGTTGTTGCTTCATGTGTTCAACCATTTTACTGATGACTCACTCATAAATAACTCATGCATATCAGATCTGAGAGTTACCCAGTTGATATTGGAGTTCACAGACAATGTACTATCAATTGTATAATCATCCGAATAGTACAGTTGGTGTATGTAGTCAGAGGAAGCCCTAACACAAGGAAACATCACAAGGAAATAGGGACTTGGGCAAGCCAAAATTTGGTTAAGTATTAGCCTAGGCTTGTCTAGGAAGCTGTGAGACAAATAGAGATAGTGCAGAGGTTGCTCAGGCTTGAGAAAAGCATTGTAATCTTATCATATCTTCTGACTAATGCAATATACATATAGCAGGGGTTTTTAGTTGTGGATTTCCCCAGGAAATCATTTTGTAATGTTATGATTGAATTCTTTCTCTTGTATGCTTTGTGATATATTAATTATTTTCGCTGATGATTAGAGTAGATTCAATTCTATTGTTTTAGTGAATTACACTTAGCTATTTGAATCTACAAGGAATTTCTACACATCTCATAGTTTTCCAAGGTACATAAATAACATTGCTTTATGCCATTTTATTTTTATAGTTGGAGAATAAAATGCGTTTGTTGAAAATTCTTGGCTTAAGGGTGCCCGACCCAAGTTAAAAGTTGTTCGTGCCAACCAACAAAACCCTAACTGCTGGCCCTTTCAGCAACAACCTGCATATCGCAGGTTGCAGTCTCACCCGAAGTAGTATTGGGGGATGCTAGAACTAGGTTTCTGCATCCATAGACCGTGTGATAAGTAATCAGAGGTCCTTGTTGCTCAAATCTTCCTTTCCGCAGATATATGTCTTCATATGGTTTGCTAATGCAACTCTAAGAAAACAACTTCTAGGCCTTCGCGAAGGTCTACGGTCAGAATTTATAGACCTAAAAGAAGCAGTCTGTCCACTTTCATGCATTAAATAGCAACCCTAGATCTGCCTTCAT
Organism: Pinus taeda; assembly: GCA_000404065.3. NCBI lineage: Eukaryota > Viridiplantae > Streptophyta > Pinopsida > Pinales > Pinaceae > Pinus > Pinus taeda. The sequence continues at coordinate 177,314 of APFE030067172.1, read as the reverse complement.
GCAGATCTACCTGATTCAACATATCAAAACAGATTTAACCTTTATCTTTGCGAAATCGGATCATTACTTAGTTCATGCATAGAGACTAAGGATTCAATAGATTCACACAACAATTATACATTATTCCACATAAAACATATCATTAAGCCATAATGCATAACTTGAATAGAAATAAGAATAATACACAAAAGCAAGATATTTGTTCCAAAATCAGTCTTGATTAGGTTCAATGTTCAATTCACAGACTCTTCCACCCTGTGCACTCCGCTGCAGGGGCCCGCACACCCAGTTGCAAACTTTCCAAGGTCTTCATGCACTCAGCTACAGGAGCCTTCCCCTTTCACCTAGGTACAAGAAACAAATATTTCCTACCTTAGCACTTTCCCAAAACAATAATCTTCTATCTTCATTGTTCTTTCTAGACTCGCTATGAATCAAATATATATATAGCATTTTTTCTTACAATACCATGGCCCGCGGCCTATGGGTGAGTCTCAAAATCGACCTATTACTTACCCAAACAAGAGGCTAAAGCCCCTTTGACTCCTACTTACTAGCTGCACACTCCGCTTCCACATTTCGTGGAGACTTTACATTCTTTACAAAATTCTTCTTAAAAATTGGTTAAACTAACCTAAAATTGACCCTATCCCAACAGGCCCCCAACACAAATATGGTGACTCGCTCTCGAGTCACTCTGCTGGTGCCTCGACCTTATTGTGGAGGCCACTGAACTCGACCTACAATGCTGCTACATTAGCATAACTCTGTAGCATGGCCTGCTGCACTTCCTCTACCAATTTTTCTATTGTCGGGCCTTCGACTGCTAGGCGCATCGTTCTCTGTGTCTGCTGAAGTGTCTTTAACTTCTCTTGAACTGACAGAGGAAGCTGACAAGCTTCCTATTTCCATGGCTATATTCTAGCTTTAAGAAGGGTGTCTTTACTCTGTAGCTCTTCAATTTGTGATTGCAGCTGTTTTCCTTTCTGCAATCATGCGAGGTGTTGGACTGGCGCTAAAGTGTGCAATGTCACCCTGACTTCATCAAACTTGCGCTATGTCTCCCAGATATCTGTGTTAAGCTTCAGAAGGTTTGGGTCCTCCTGCAAAGTCATCCATACTTCCATGGCCTAATCGAATATCAATGTGCAGCCTGTGATTGCTGTATCCAAAGTGCCCATGCTTTCCTTGATAGCTGCTCCACGTTGCTCCCGGATCTCTGGTGGAGTGTTTGGCTATAAATTCAGTTGTAGCTCTGAGATTTTCATCTAGAAGTCAAATGTGACTTTACCGATCTCATCCTTGGACATGCGAATCACAACAGCCAATTTCCTGATTTTTGCTGCAGCTGCGGCATCCTCCGGAATGTTTAACTTTGGAAGTGAGCTGAATGCCTATGTTATTGCTGTCTCTAGGCTCTGACTTTGTTCTTGCAACTCTTCCTTTTCTTTCAGAGCCTAAGCTTTTTTTGCGAACATCTACTCATTGTTTACTTTGAATTCATTGATGACTGCAAGGGTGCAATGCTCTCTGATCCTAAGCTCGTCTGAGACCCCCTGATGTAGCGCTTGGAGAGTCTGAAGCAACAGCATGGCTAAGTTCACCCCAATGTCTTTAATTGTGCTCAAAACAATGTGACCTTCCTCTGAATCCATGCAGACTGATCCTTCTGGTAAGGGTGTGACTCCGAGGTCCAGAGTCCGTTCCAACTTTAATACTTTCTCGCTCCCTTGCACCTCGCTCGCTTCCCCAACGCTCGCTTGAATTCGGCCTGTTTGGATTTGCAACTCGCGCAGATCCCTCTCGATGCTCCCTAACATCTACATGTACTGCTGTTGAAATTTCTGCCACAACTTTTTTGTGGTGTCTCTTACTTTGTCTCCAATCTCATCTAGATCCCCCTTATGTGAGGATCATCGGGTCAATGTGCACCTGTTTATTGGATTTGTGCTTCTTTCTTGGCCTGGTAGTTGTCTCCTTACTGCACTTTTTGTTAGAAAATTATATATTACAGAGTAATGGAACACATAGAATATTGCATAAATATAAACACAGAAAACACATAAAACCAGAGAGACACAGATATATGTGGTTCACCCATTTTGGGCTACATCTACCCTGAACAACCAGTCCTTCCTTTCTATTATCCAGCAAAATGAAGAGACACAACCTACAACAGATCTGCTGTAATATCCTCTGTTTTCTCTCACAGTCTCACATCTCTATTTCTTGCTAGGAAAATACACATCTATTACACAGCCTCAATACAATGCCCTCATACAAAGAGAGGGGTTCCCTTCTAGGGCAAAAGACCCTAAACTAAACATAACTTCTACCGTCAGATCATCCGCCTAATGAACGGCCCAGATTGACTAGAAATTACTATACTTTTACAAGGCAATTTTACATCTATTTTTAGCTTCGAGGGCGATGCCCCTGAAACCCCCACCGGGGGATCGCTGGCCCCCGGACCCCCCAGCCGGGAGGGATCGGCCCCCTCAAACCCCCGTGGGGGGGGACAAGTCCCCCCCGCACCCCCCCGCACCCCCCCGCGTGGAGGGGTGTACAAGCTTCCTAGGGTATACATCTAGCTGAAACAAAGACCTCTAAATAATCATGCTCCACACCCAACACTTTCTTAATGTGAAGGGATTGCTATGCTCCTCTCCACCATCTCCACCCTATTCTGGCAGTTCATGCTCTTCGGTATGCTAGGAATTTGATGCTTCGACATGCTCTTTCACGTTGCGCTCTTTTTTTGCAGCTTCCTTAGCAGAAGCTTCTTTCTTTTTTATGCTCAACCAAAGCTCGCGTTGCTTTCTGTTCTTCTTCTTTCCACTTTTGCGTAGTGGTCGTCTATGCAACATATATTTCACCACCTTTTCTGGTACCTGCTGCAACATTCGTGGGTTTGTGCCACTTTGTTGGCCAACTGCCCACAATCTCTCACACATCTATTTTTGAGACTAATTTTGGCAGCTTGTGCCATATATGTTTAGGGTCCTTCCACGCCCTTATTGATACGTTATGGAAATCGAGCTTGAACTCTGCGAAGGCCCTCAACTGCTCGAACAAGGTTGGGGACGACCTTAGCCGCTGACTGATTACTGTGTGAAGATCCATTTCCATTAATATCCAAAAAATATTTGATTCTTTGATCCTCTCTGAATTCTTTGTCGACCACAGTGAAGCGAACTTCGCTAACTTTGGTAACTCTTCTGCCTGCGGAGGAAACTGACTATCCTCCGGCAATCGCCATGCTACTAAGACAATGAGAAATAGGAGCCATGCATAATGAAAGGGCTTACTATCCTCCTGTGCTTCACGACAGTTTGTGAGGAATTCCTTGCATAAATACTGCGCCCAATTATATTGTACTCCGTTCATGCACTCGGTAGCCAATGACACTACTAGCATCAGAACTTTGTCTGTGCGACATTTCCTCATAATATTTCCTGCAAGAATTTGGGCAGCGGACTGCACCTCCTAGTCCTGAATGGAGTGGATAGAATATCGACGCGACTTCTTGACTAAACCAAATTCAGCCTTCATCTTATCTACTAGCTCCTTTTGTCCACTTTTCCCTCTAAACTCCTTGGCAGGGTTCGCCCCTTTATAGAGCAACTTTGTAATCCAATGGATGAGCATATCTATGATTAGGATGGGTTCTTCGAGCCATAAGCACCCATCGTGCACTAGTGTGAGCAGCTGGCGCACACACACTGTGTTGATAATGGACCTGTGAAAATGTGGTACGTAAAGCATGTGCAACAACCCAACCTAATCAACACCTCTGACCCATTTCACGTTTTCTAGCCACGTAACCCCAGTTTCTTCGTAATAGATCTTCTTCATGTATTTGTCAGTAGCCAAATAAGGGAATCTATCATGGTCTGTGAGATCCCAATCCCCCATCTTTAGCACCAGAATGCGCGCTAAGATCGTGCCTTTAAATTTGACCTGTTTTAGTAGCAGGGGCATCGAGACCATAAATTTTCAGGAATCGAGATCTTTGGTTACTTTTATCTTCCCTTTCCACGGATGGATATACTCTGGGAGCCGCATGATAGCTTCACCCTCCTCAGCATCCAATTCCTCCACTCCATGGAATTCTTCTTCCTCCAGGTCCACAGTTTTCTCTAGCTGCTTATCCTTCTTCTCCTTCTGCCGAACCTCTGAGTTCTTCCTCGGTGAATGTCTAACTGACATAGGTTTCTTCTGCTTCTCTTTTGCAGCCGGTTGCTTTAGCCTAGGCGATCTCGATGCTGCAAGCACAGGGGGCGCAAATTCCATACATACAAACTCAGGGCGTCCTGCCTGAGAAACTGCGGCTTCATAATTGATTGGAGTAGACATTCATTCAAAGAAAAGTTCATAGGGTGCTACAGATAAGTTTGTGAACGACAGTCGTGACAAAAGTTATTACAAGTCTTCACACTTCGTAAACTTAAAATAGAAAGGCTCACAAACAATTCTAAAAATGCAAAGTATTCTTCGATGGACCAACATGCACAATTTATAAGAGGTTTTGAATTCAAATCTGACTGTTCCCTCCAATTTCGGATCCTAAATGCGTCTTTGGCGACAGATGTCCAAATATTTTCGCCATAAGTGGTGCCTACCCGCTCCTCTTAATTGATTTTTGCCATCAAATCATGAATAGTGACTCCAACAACTACTTTTGGACCCATCTGCATGGTACCATCCTCCATGGCACAGCTCATCAACGCAACTTCACCTGTTGCACACCTTTCTTCCATCTCACAACCTCCCTACTATGTTTTCGACCTTTTTGGGGAGCGTAGTTTATAGTCCTGCAATCCCTTGTAGCTCCCTAGATTACTAAGACTGTCTTGCTACCATGTAGTCATTGCGCAGGGGTATGATCCCCTGTATATAACTTCAATGTACTTCCATTCATTTTTCTAGGGAATGGTTCCCCGTTCAGCTTCGTGAGATGAACTGTGTCACCATCCGTGATCTCCTTAACAACATATGGCCCCAACTAATGCATATGAAATTTCCCTGGAAATTTTGTGAACTTGCTGTCATATAGCAGCACAAAATCATCCATCTTAAAAGTGCACAACTTAATATGCCTATCATGCCATGCTTTCTTGTGTTCTGTTTGCACTTGTTGGTGAAAGCCTGCAAGAAAGCGGTCCTCTTTTAAATCCATCAGCTATGTGAGCTATTCCTCCAAGGTTTCGCGATCCGCGATTTCTGTTAAAGCTGTAATACGTAAACTTGGCACAATATACTCCATAGGCATCACTGCTTCAATCCCATAGACCAACCTAAACAGTGTTTGGCCTGTCAACTTCTTACAGGTCATCCTATATGCTCATAACATTGCTGGTACGCACATATCCTAGTCATTCCTTTGCGCGTTGCATACCTTCGTCAATGCATTCTCCAAGATTTTATTAGATGATTCCACCATTCCATTCGCTTGTGGGTGATAGGATGTGCTCTTTTGATGATACACCTGGAATTCGTCAAGCATCATGCTAATCATTTCATTCAAGAAGTGTGTACCCCTATCACTCATTAACATCTTAGGGAATCCAAATCGTGTTAAGACATATTCAAACAAATACTTCGTGGCAGTATAAGCTATACAATCCTTCACTGGTTGCGCTTCCATCCATCTGGTTAAATATTCTATTGCAGTAATGATATACCGCGTGTTTCTCTTCTTTCCTGGTGGTTATACTAGACCTATGAAATCAATGTCCCATTTAATGAATACTTGCAACGAAACTTGAGGATTTAAAGGCAATTCATCTCTTCACGAAGGCTTTCCCATTCTTTGGCAAGCATTGCATGCCTTGCAGTATGCCTTATAATCCTTATGTAATGTCGGCCACCATAACCCAACGCGCAAAATATTTTTCGCGGCCGCTTTTCCTGCGTAGTGACCTCCTGCCACTCCTCCATGTGCTTTAGCGAGGATGCTAGCACATTCAAACTCAGGAACATACCTTCGCAGTATTTCATTTGTTCCCATCTTATACAAGTGACATTCAATCACTGAAAAATATGTAGAGCGAACGACTAATTCCTTCTTCTACTGAGTGGAATATGCTTCCGGAGCTGTACCCATGGTTAAAAACTAAATGATATCAGCAAAATGGTCATCCACGATGTGCACCGCAAAGAGCTGTACATCCAATATTCCTTCCTCCAAACTATTTGGTTCTTCACTCGTGTCCATCCTTAACAGATGGTTTGGTCCTGCATTCAGTCTTCTAGGCTTCACAATCACTTCAAAATCGTATTCTTGAAACAATAGTAACCATCGAGAGATCGTCCCCCACAACATGAGCTTATTAACTAGGTACTTTAGTGTGGAGTGATCTGTATACATTTTGAAGTGTCCACTCAACAAATAATGTCGAAAATTTTGTAGCATGTAGACCATCACCAACCCTTCGCACTCTGTAGTGGAATAATTCTTCTTGGCCTTGGATAACTTTCTACTCATGAAGGCTATCGGATGATCAATTTCTCCCTCACCTACCTGTGTTAATACCACATGTAGCGCAATGCAAGAGGCATCTACATGCACATGAAATTCTTTCTTCCATTCTAGAAATACAAAAATAGGCGCAGTTACCATATTTTCCTTCAAGACATTCAGACTGCGCTGACAGTCTTCATCCCAACAAAACATCGCATCTTTCTTCAATAATTTTTCCATCGACGCGGTTATTTGAGCATATGACTTGATAAATTTTCTATAATACCTAGTGTGCCCCAATGTCGTTCGCAACTATTTTACATTCCTAGGAGCTTCCAAATTCACAATCAGAACGATCTTCACAGGGTCCACCATCAATCCTTTCTTACATACAACATAGCCGAGAAAAATTCCAAAGGGCACACAGAATATGCACTTCTTCAAGTTTAGCGCTATCTGATACCTTCGACATGTATCCTCCATAAGGCACAGGCTCACAACATGGCGCTTCACCAACCCAAACACAGTCTAGTCGTCAAAACAGACTTCCAAAAATTTGTAAATAAATTCCTTGAACATCGTGATTACTACTTGGGAAAAAATTGTAGGCACGTTCTTCAATCCAAATGGCATTACGGTATATTGAAAACATCCCCATTCCATCGCGAAGGTTGTTTTGCTGCGATCTTCCCGCGCAATCTTTATTTGATGATATCCCAAAAATCCATCAGTAAAAAAATAAGCCTTCTGTCTGCCAACATTCTCCAATACTTCATTTGTAAATGGTGTTGGAAACGGATCGTGCACGCATGAATCATTCAACTTTCTTAGATCTATGCATACTCAGATTTCGCCTTTCTGTTTCTTCTCTTGGACCACCATCAAGCTTACCTAATCGGATTCCTCTACTAGTTCAATAATACTGGCATCCGTCATCTTATCCAGTTCTTGATGCACCTTTTATTTATATTTTGGATTTAGTTGATAAGATCTCTGCTTAACGGGCTTCGCATCTGGTTTCAACGTAATCTTCATAACACCTAAATCTCCAACAATCCCCTTCAAATATGAATTTTTTTTTGGGAAGAGATCATGGTATTTGTGCACCAACTAAGCTAGCTTATCAACTGTATCTTCTTCCCAATAGTCTCCTATATTCGCAAACTTAGGTTCTGCTTCAGACCCAATTTTTACTTGTCTAGTTTTCAAAGGTTTTGATATATCCGGGTTCGCAACTTTCGGTCCTTCAACTTTGCGTTGTCCTTCTATCTCTAGAATATTAATATTTTGTGGGTATTCCTCTTTAACAGTTATATTGTAACACTCCAACGCATGGCGCAACTGTGTACTCCAATCCAGATGAGCACATTCTACCGGTTCCTTAGGTGTTGTGAATATAGCTGCTTTTATCTCCTAGAGTGCTTCTTCAATGCACTCAAACCCATCCTCAAAGCTGAAAGTCAATAAGAGACTCTCCCTTAAAACATCCCATTCAACTATCCCATGGTGAAGATCCGTCTCCAAATACAAGTTCATTGGGATTGTATCTAAGGTATGACATAAAATATGCACCCATTATGGTTGTGGTTCTATTCCCCATGCCCTAATCCATCGTGCCAAATGATCACGTGGATCATCCTTCCCACTGTATTTTTTTGTCATCTGAGTATTAACATACTCGAACCTTAATTTCATCATTCTTATGTATTCCTTCCATCCAACGAAGTTGTCCTTGTGCTTACCCCACTAACGGGCGGGCGTAGTGCGCAACATCAACTCCAGTTCTTGGAAGCAATGTTATTCAGGTACTTCCCTTACAGATTCATCTAGAAATAGATCCACATAAGTCAAACCATCATAATGCAGAAGCTTCCTTACCTTAGTTGAGACACACTGTAGTGATTTGGTCATCATATTGCAATAGAGCGTAGATACTTCATGCAAGCGATTCTACCGGTGTTCAAGCTCTTCATCTGAATATGAGGTGCAAGAGCTATCCTTGTCCCACACAATTCATCCATCGGCCATAGGATTGATCCAATCCTCATTTCGCACTGTGATCTTGTATATATGATCCAAATCATACCTTTCCACAAAGTCGTGAACAGGTTCAGGATAGCGTGCTCCTTCAACAGGGTTTAGTGGTACTACAACCCTGAGTGACTTCCTTTCAAACGTCATCTTTAGCTTCCTCAAATTGATTATCACGTCCATATCAAAAGCCCAGTTAATTCCTAGTAGTGTGAGGTATGGGTTACTATCATCCACTATTTCAATTACCTCAAAGTCAGCCAGCGCGCTTGCGCCATCAATGTCCACCGTTACACCATATAAGCGCCCTATCAGAATAATCTTCTGTTGATTTTCCATGCGCAACTGAATACGAGATCACTGCAGTGAAAGTCTCCCCATGCTTTCCCATGTCTTCTTGGGTAAGACATTTGCATTAGACCCCAGATCCAAGATTAGCTGGTCCATTTCATATTCACATATCTACGCAGTTAGCCTCATCTTGCGCCCTGTGCGCTTTTTATGCTTACCAATTTTCCTCACGGTGCATTGTTTAGCGGGAGTATTTGATTTATTTGTGCATTTTTCTATTAACTCTTGCAACCCTTTTACCGCTTTATTATCGTGCAGTAACTTCATACAGGTCTTCAAAAAAGTATCTAGTACCGAAGGATGTACTTCTTGTGTTACACTAATTTCTAGCATTTTCTCCTAGCTTCCTGAGGTGGATGCCTCAACGAAGTTCTTCTTTGCTTCCATGAATGTCTCTTTAGTGTGATTAAGATCAAAGTCTATTTCCCTCTTAGCAGCCTTGCACACCGACGTTCATTCTCAGGCTGCTTGCCTTTGTCTGCACCAGTCACCATACCACTTATTGTCACTATATTTATGCTATGATCTTCTTCGCGGGAATCTTCCCTCATCATTTGGATGTTCTGCATAGACAATTGGGGCTACACCTTCTTTTCTTTCATCTTCTCCATAAGGACCAGACATTCCTCTATCACATGGTCAAATTGTTGACAATACTGACATGACGAATGAATGGGGTTTGTACAATCTAGCTTGAAGTGCCTTGCTTCACCACAGTTACAACAGATTACCTACCCACACCCTCGACCATGTCCGCCCCCTCTTCCTTGGCCTCAACCTAGGAATCCTCCACGCGCTGCTCATGTGCCCTGATCCTAACGCCAGTTCACTGCCTGCATTCAATAGGTAGGGGTTCTATCCATCATCAACTCATAACTCCTACAATGGAATTCATCATGTCCCACATATTTATAGAAATTGCAAAACAACTGCTGAGGGGTTTGTACAAACTTCTGTAGTAAATGGAAATTATCAGTTACGTGATGTCCTGTAACCTAATAGATAGTGCACCACAACATAGCTCCCATGCTCGGCGCAACGTTATTCTCTAGTTTCAGGAGAACATGTCGTCCCCCCATAATATAGTTCTTATAAACCAGGTAATGGTCCTTATCGTGTCCATGTCTCTTGCACTTCAAACACTAGACATCAGCACACACCTCTGGTTGGGCTTCCTTTCCTTTCTTCAGGCTCTGCAACTCCAAGTGATGGATTTCCAGATGTTAGTGAATATTTTGCACTCCAAGGTTCTTATCCTATATGGGCAAGGCATCAAACCTCATCACAATTTCCAAAGCTTCCGCTTGCGTTGCTATCTTTTGTTGTGATAGAGGCATTCTTAAGTGCAGAAAGAGCGACGCTATATACTAGTCGCAATGATGGGAATATGTAATTACCATATTGGCCTACCTGATCAGGCATATCAACCTTTGATCAAAATCCCAAGATGTCTCATCTACCTTTTGTCTAATTTCTTTAAACTCAGTCACCGACTGCACCTCTGAATTAAGCTTTCTAAGCTCCTTGTTCAAAGCTTGCTAGCTCTTTGCCAACATCGCAGTGGGGTTATCAGTGCAATACTTGATGTACCATGTAAATGCTTGATCCTGTAAGGTTGTGACCAAATGCGCATGTTATCATCCATAATATGATATGTTGTCCATATAGTTCCTGCGAAAAACTAGAAATGTTCAGGATCTTCTCTCCCTACTCCTCTAAAAATCGACATCTTCATCACGTTCACCATGTTGAATGGTGGAAGTGGAGGTGGAGGGGGTGAAGGTGTAGTTGTATGAGGTGGAGGTGGAGGTCGAGATGGGGGTGGAGTGGATGGATGAGGTATCCTCAGGATACCTTACATAATTAACTAAAATACACTTCGCGGCGTAGTTAGCACCATCCCTTCGTCGTCACTTGAAGGGGGTTCAATGAGTGGACTATATTCTGAGCTTGACCCTTCATTTCTTCTAAAGAATATCCCACTTTGTGTAGCCCCAAACATCAAGGTAATTGCATAACCCTCTTTTCACATAAAAACATTTTAATCCAAGTCTTTAATGATTTCAAATACTTACCTCGTGGTCCCTTAAAGAGCCTTCATTATGCTTTGCTATAGCTGATATTTTTGTCGATCGTGAAATAAGTCACAAAAATTCCCAGTGTGAGATCAATCTAATGATCCACAACTTGCGGGATATTACTTCCTTATGTCTCTAGACGTCACACCAGTTTAGGAGTCCACACTATAGGGCCGTTAAGCCTCCACGTGTTGGTTGTGGAGCCTGATTATCTTCTGTATTCAAAGGTTTCACCCAGATGTATACCCTAGGAAGATTATACACCCCTCCACGTGGGGGGGTGTGGGGGGGCCGATCCCCCCCGACTGAGGGGTTCGAGGGTAGTGCCCCCGAAGCTAAAAACATATGTAAAATTTCCTTGTAAAAGCCTAGTAATTTCTAGTCAATCTGGGCCATTCATTAGGCGGATGATCTGACGGTAGAAGTTATGTTTAATTTAGGGTTTTTTGCCCTAGAAGGCAACCCCTCACTATATATGAGGGAATTGTATTGCGTCTATGTAGATCTGTATTCTGAGTGGAAGAGAGAGGAGGATTGAGATGGAGAGGGAGTTACAACGGATCTGTTGTAGGTGTTATCTCTTCAGTTTGCTGGATAATATTAAAAGAAGTAATGGCTGTTTCTTCCGTGGACGATAGCCCAAACTGGGTGAACCACGTATATCTGTGTCTCTCTTGTTTTATGCATTTTTTGTGTTTATATTTCTGCAATATTTTATGTCTTCCATTGCTCTGTAATATATAATTTTCTAACAACTGGTATCAGAGCCGAAGGTCTATTTGGCTAATAAACTCGCAGGAGAGAAGGGTTCCTGGTTCGAGTGGGAGTAATGGCGGAAGATGGTAGGTTTAGGGTCAAAAAATTCAATGGCCAAAACTACCAGTTGTGGAAGATGCAGATGGAAGATTATATGTATCAGAGAGATCTGTACCTACCATTGAGCGGAAAGACAAAGAAGCTGACGAGTATGACAAACATAGAATGGGATATTCTTGACAGAAAGGCACTTGGAACAATACTGCTGTGCCTAGCGGTGTTGGTAGCATTTAATATTTCAAAGGAAACAACAATAGAGGGTTTAATGTTAGCATTAGCCAAACTATATGAAAAACCCTCGATGTCAAATAAGGTATTTCTTATGAAGCGTTTATTTAATATGAAGATGTCAGAAGGAAGATATGTTGCTGATCATTTAAATGATTTTAATATAGTTACAAGTCAGTTAATTTCTGTAGGGGTAACTTTTGGTGATGAAGTTAGGGCTCTGTTATTTCTGTGCTCATTGCCAGAAAGTTGGAATGGTTTAGTTATGGACATTAGTAACTCTATCTTTGGATCTAGTACTTTAAAGTTTGATGATGTCGTCGGTGTAATCCTTAGCCAGGAAATGTGACAGAAAAGCTCCTGTGAGACATCAGGTAATTCTTTGACTGTAGAGACTAGGGGAAGAAAAATGGAAAGAGAAAATAGCCCAGGATATCGCAGTAAGTCAAGAAAAGGTAGATCCAAGTCCAGATTGGGGATAGTGTGCTAGAAATGCGGGAACAAAGGACACTTGAAGAAAGTTTGCAAGTCTCGGAAGGGAAAAGAAGGAGATGCGCAACAAGAAACTAGTCATGAAGTGAATGTAACAGGTGATGTGTTGCAAGATGCTTTGATTCTTTCGTTAGAAAATACTATTGATGCCTGGGTGGTAGATTCAGGGGCCTCATTCCATGCCACACCTGATAAGAAACATTTTCATGATTATGTTCAAGGAGATTTTGGACAGGTTCAATTGGGTGATGATAAACCCTGTAAAGTCATTGGAATGGGTACAATTTTCATAAAACAACAAAATGGAAATCAGTGGTTATTGAAGGAGGTAAGGCATGTTCTAGATTTGAAGAAAAAATTGATTTCAATAGGGTAGTTGGGAGGTGAAGGTTGCGTAACTACTTTCACAGATAAAACCTGGAAGGTCACTAAAGGATCTCTGGTAATAGCGAAAGGAGGAAAGGTTGGTACATTGTCTTTATGCAATGGTATTTCTAATTATGTTAATGCTTTAACCTCTACTAGAGAAGATACGACATTGTGGCATCATAGGCTCGGGCACATGAGTGAGAAGGGGATGCAAATTCTTCACTCAAGAAATTTGTTGCCAGGTCTGAAGCATGTTGATTTAAAATTCTGTGAGAATTGTGTTTATGGAAAACATAAGAGAGTCAGATTCCTTAGAGTTGGGAAAGAAAAGAAGAGCGAAAAATTAGAGCTTGTGCATACAGATGTATGGGGACCTTCTCAGGTATCATCTCTTGGTGGCTCTCATTATTATGTTACCTTTATTGATGGATGCAACTAGAAAAACTTGGATTTATTGTATCAAGAAATAAATCTGATGTATTTGATACTTTCAAGAAATGGAAAGATTTGGTTGAAAATGAGACAGGAAAAAGGTTGAAGTATCTTAGATCAGATAATGGAGGTGATTATTCCAGCAAAGAGTTTGATAGGTACTGTTCAGAGAATGGAATTCGTAGAGAGCAGACAGTTCCAGGAACACCACAGGAAAATGGTGTGTCAGAAAGGATGAATAGGACAATCATGGAGAGTGCAAGGTGCATGAGATTGCATGCAAGATTGCCTCTACAATTTTGGGCAGATGCTGTAGATACTGTTGTTTATCTAATAAATAGAGGGCCTTCAAGTTCTTTGGATGGTGGTATTCCAGAGGAGGCATGGAGAGGTAAAAAGGTAAACTACTATTTTTTAAAGACTTTTGGTTGTGAAGCCTTTGTCCACATTAATAAAGAAAATAGAGAAAAGCTCGAGGAAAAATCAAAGAAATGTACCTTTATTGGATATGATGTTAATGATTTTGGTTATCGCTTTTATGATTATGAAAAACATAAAATCATTAGGAGCAAAGATGTCATATTCAATGAAAAGGTTTTGTATAAGGATCAACAGTAGCAAAAGAAACAGGAAAAAGAAAGCAGAGAATACACAGTGCTTGACGAGATCACAAAAATAGTGATGGTGCCTGAAAATCATAATGATCAACAACCAAAACAACAACCACAACAACAAAAAGCACTTCAAACACCTGAAAGTGGTGTTAGAAGATCTACTAGGATAAGTAGACCCCCTGAACGATACTCTCCTTCATTATATTATGTTTTGTTGACTGATTCTAGTGAACCAAAATGTTATGAAGTAGTGCAGGTAGAAACCAGGAAGAAGTGGGAGCAAGCCATGAAAGAAGAGATGGACTCCTTAGCACATAACCAGACTTGGGACTTAGTCAGGTTGCCTGCAGGTAAAACCACATTGCAGAATAAATGGGTTTACAGGTTGAAGGAAGAAGATGGAGGAAAACAGAGGTACAAAGCTAGACTTGTGGTGAAGTGGTTTGCATAGAAGAAAGGTATTGATTTTAATGAAATATTTTCTCTTGTTGTGAAAATGACTTCAATCAGAACTATTCTAAATCTGGTAGCAGCTGAAGATTTGCATCTTGAGCAGTTAGATGTAAAGACAACCTTTCTCCATGGAGATTTGGAGGAAGAGATATATATGCAGCAGCCACAAGGATATGAGGTAAAACGGAAGGAGAAACTAGTGTGTAGGTTGAAGAAGAGCTTGTATGGCTTAAAACAGGCTCCAAGGCAGTGGTATCTAAAATTTGATAGCTTTATGTCTGAACAAGGTTATACTAGATGTCACTCTGATCATTGTGTTTATCTCAAAAGACAAAATGATGGCAGCTATATTATATTGTTATTGTATGTAGATGACATACTTGTTGCAGGTTCTAACATCCAGGAGATAAATGTGCTCAAAATAAAATTGGCAAACTCATTTGCAATGAAGGATTTGGGTGTTGCAAAACAAATCCTCGGTATGAGAATAACTAGACATATAAAGAATCACAAATTAACATTGTCTCAAAGTGAGTACATAGAAAAGGTGTTGAAAAGGTTTAATATGCAAAATGTAAAACCCGTTAGTATACCTTTGGCCACCCATTTCAAATCATGTAAGGAGGCGTGTCCTAAGACTCAGGAAGAAATGGCTCATATGTCTAAAGTTCCATATGCATCAACAGTTGGAAGCTTAATGTATGCAATAGTCTGCACAAGGCTTGATATTGCACATGCAGTGGGAGTTGTAAGCAGGTACATTAACAATCCAAGAAAAGAACATTGGATGGCGGTGAAGTGGATTCTCAGGTATTTGAGAGGTACCACAAATCAAGCATTATGCTTTGGTGGTTCAAAAATTTGCTCTACAGGGATATGTTGATGCAGATATGGCAGGTGACAGAGATAACAGGAGGAACACTATAGGATATGTATTTACTATAGGTGGAACAACTGTTAGTTGGGTTTCAAAAATCCAAAGTGTTGTTGCACTTTCAACAACAGAAGCAGAGTATGTTGCTGCTACAGAGGCT
>APFE030067172.1:1715-161933 GCA_000404065.3 Pinus taeda | reverse complement strand
TTGGAAGATGGATAGTTGAAGCTGGAAAAGATACACACTAGCCAGAATCCTGTAGATATGTTAACAAAAGTTGTAACCAGGGAGAAACTGAGAATCTTCTCAGTTTCAATTGGTCTTCAAGTATGATGAAGAAGTTGAGAAACAACCAAGTCCAAAGAGGAGTCATTGTCTAGCAAATGAAGCAACGGTGGAGTTGCTATAATCAGTCTCCAAGTGGGAGATTGTTGGGTGTGGAGCCTGATTATCTTCTGTATTCAAAGGTTTCACCTGAATGTATATCCTAGGAAGATTATACACCCCTCCACACGGAGGGGTGCGGGGGGGCCGATCCCCCCTGGCTGGGGGGTCCGGGGGCCAGTGGTCCCTCGTTAGGGGCTCGGGGGCAGCACCCCCGAAGCTAAAAACAAATGTAAAATTGCCTTGTAAAAGTCTAATAATTTCTAGTCAATCTAGGCTGTTCATTAGGCGGATGATTTGATGGTAGAAGTTATGTTTAATTTAGGGCTTTTCTCTAGAAGGCAACCCATTACTATATATGAGGGAATTGTATTGCATCTATGTAGATCTGTATTCTGAGTGAGGAAGAGAGAGGAGATTGAGAGAGAAGAGGGAGTTACAACGAATTTTCTGTAGGTTGTATCTCTTTAGTTTGCTGGATAATATAAAAATAAGCACTGGCTATTTCTTCATGGACGTAGCCCAAACTAGGTGAACCACGTATATCTGTGTCTCTCTTGCTTTATGCGTTTTCTGTGTTTATATTTCTACAATATTTTATGTGTTCCATTTCTCTGTAATATATAATTTTCTAACACCACGTCCCTTGACTATCGTCCAATTTAGACAACCACCCGTGTAGTTCATCAGGGAAGAAACAAAAGAACGTGTCGGTTTCGTCTGTGTATAAATATCTCTGCAACCACTGCTCCTTTAATAATTTAGGGATCCTGTTCTCTTGAGCCGTGAATGCGTGCACATTTCATTCAATCCACTTTTTAATCTCTTTCTTCATAGGAAACCATTTATCGCACATCTCTTAGATAGATCCCGGTCCCAACAACGGAACCATTTGTTGGCTTAAGGGGGCCTGACCCAGGTTCAGAGTTGTTTGTGCCAAACAACAAAACCTTAATTTCTGGCCCTTTCGGCAACAACTTGCATAGTGTAGGCTGTAGTCTCAACCGAAGCAGTATTGGGGGATGCTAGAACCAGGTTTCTACATCCAGAGACCGTGTGATAAGTAATCAGAAGTCCTTGTCGCTCAGATCTTCCTTCATGCAGATCTATGTCTTCCTATGGTCTGTTACTGCAACTCTAAGAAAACAAATCTAGACCTTCGCGAAGGTCTGCGATCATACTTTACAGACCTAAAATAAGTAGACTGTCCACTTTCGCACAATAAATAGTAACCCTAAATCCACCTTCACACAGATCTACCTGATTCAATAGAAATCATAACAAATTTAACCTTTAACTTTACGAAATTAGATCATTACTTAGTTCATGCATAGAGACTAAGGATTCAATAGATTTGCACAAAAATTATACATTATTCAACAAAAAACATATCATCAAGCTATAATGCATAAATTGAACAGAAATAAGAATAATACACAAAGGCAAGATATTTGTTCCAAAATCAGTCTTTATTAGGTTTAGCGTTCAATTTATAGGCTCTTCCATCCTGCACACTCAGCTGCAGAGGCCCACACACTCAACTGCGAACTTTCCAATGTCTCCGTGCACTCAGCTACAAGAGCATTCCCCTTTTGCCTAAGTACAGGAAACATAGCTTTCCTGCCTTAGCACTTGCCCAAAACAATAATCTTCTATCTTTGTTGTTCTTTCTAGACTCGCTATGACTCAAATATATATAGCATTTTTTCTTACAATACCATGGCCTGCGACCTATGGATGAGTCTCAAAACCAACCTATTACTTACCCAAACAAGGGGCTAAAGCCCCTTTGACTCCTATTGAGCTGCGTGTTCCGCTTCCACATTTCACGGAGACTTTACATTCTTTACAAAATTCTTCTAAAAAATTGGTTAAACTAACCCAAAATTGACCCTGGGGACCCTATCCCAATAGAAATATTGCTTTCATTGATGTCAAAGACAACGGGAGACTACTTATGTCTAATGTAACACCCTCCTCCCACACTTACCCAAGCTAACCGCTCCATCGGGGTAAATATGTGATGAAGAGTTATGATGATATGACTCAACCTCCTAGATCACCTTAAGGAAATGGAATCGACAAACCAAAACCTTATTGATCTTCCTTAGGAGCTACAGGATGCATAAGAGCTAAACCACCCCTCGAGGTGCCCAAACGCTGAGTCAGATTTCTCTTTCACAAAAAAACCCCCAGTTGCATGCACAAGCCTGCACCCATGTGACTTTAGGCCTCTAGTCTCTTCCATAAGTCTGCAAGGGAGATATTATAGTCTTTTTTCAGCGAGTTCTGTGCCTTCTACCATGAGATTTGAGCCACTTTTTCAGGGCTAGTCTCCAAACCACTACCCAAAACTTGATGAGACTTTCTAAGAAAATAAATGACACCAAGGCAAAGCCTCTAACACAAAACTTGATAAAGCACTTGACCTAACCAAGCCTAACCATGACAAACATTCTGTCAAACACATGATGAACATGAAATCTACAGGTCATAAATACACATCTAAACATAGGGGTCTCATACTTATCTGAGAATTGTCAACAAGGTCTAATGCCCTCTCATATTAGCTAAAACAACATCTATTAGGTCATGCATTTGATAACTAATCACATATTCATAAAACATGTCAAGAGCCATAAACAATATACATCATATAACAAACATATAACAACGAATAACCAACATATAAACCAACAATAACCAAGATATAAACAAGAAATAGCCAACATATAAACCATGGAAACTCAGTTATAATGTCACCATAATAATCAATACATATGCTCATAGATCAAAATACAAAATGCCTCTTATTAACATATGAAAATGCCAACCAAGTCAGGGACTTCCATGTACTACCCGACCATACACTAGGATGAACCAAATATTTCTTTCATCTAATCACCCCTGTGGCATATTCCAAACATGAATGTGGGATCTCATGGAATAAACCAAACAAAACTAGACTAGGGCTTCAAGAGGCCAAACCACCTTAATCCTCAACCAGTGATTCCACCTCACGGTCGAACTTCACTAACCATCACTAGATCAGTCTCTACCTAATATGTGCAGGGCTCTAGAGTGTTTGTTCCAACCCGGCCCTAGGACTAGTAACTCAACCCACAACTGTCGTTGGGCTTCCAGAGCATTTTTCCAACCAAGGCTCCAGGAATAGTAACTCACCCACCAAGGGCTCCAGATCGTTTATCCAACCAAGGCTTCTAGGACTAGTAAATCAACCCAATATGTTAAAGGGATTCTAGAGCGATTGTCCAACTAAGGCTCCAGGAACTAATAACTCAACCCACAACCATAAGGAATATGAGAACCAACCAGAAAACAAAAGGTAAAACCCACAACCATGGCTATCCAGGAAACAACAAGGCTAGGCAAAACCACTGTTAATCCAGGCAATCCTCCATGCCAATGACAGATCATAACCAAGAAACCACATGCATGTTTCATGCATAGCAAAACTAGCAAGGAAACCACACACACAACTTGATACTTGCAAAGAAATCCAGGTGTAGCTGCTGATACCACTATTCCCTTGCACTTTTTTGCTTTTGCTTTCCCTTTTCCTTCTTACTCCAAATCCCAAGTATGACACACTCCTCCAAGAGTGCTCCAAGAAAACTCTAAGCATGCAATAGTATGAGAGAGAGAATAGAATAAAGAGCTCCAAGGTAAAACTAACAAAGCTTTTGATTGATCCTCGAAAGCATTTTTATCATTGAGGCCAATAATTTATTCATTTTCCTCCTCATGCAAATCTGTGACTCTTCACCTTCCTTCTCTCCTATTTTTCTTTATTTTTATATATAAAATTCCAATTAATGCTTCTTTGTTTTTGCCAATTTTCTTAGCCATTTATAAACCTAAGTGACACCCCACTAGGATGTTTTTCCTGCCATTCAACTTGGAATACATGTCCCTTGAACTTGGTCTTATTTTGACTTTATTAAATTTATTACATGAATTTTTAACCTGGGGTTGTTACAAACCCCTCCTCCTTGGGGGAACACTGTCCTCGGTGTTCAATGACACCTATAAACCACAAGCCCACTAATTACCAAAACATACTGCCTATGGATATTTATAACACAACTCGTTGTAGTATTTACAATGACCACTGCAGAAAACGTGGTACTCATATCGTTTACTGGAGCTTTATAAACAAATAATTACAATATTTACAATAACAATCACATATATACTCATACACATTTTCTTCGACCAATGAATAATCATACTGTCTATGGAGGTTTATAAATATAGATCGATACAATATTCACAATAATATGCACATCTACATATATATGAACATTTTGTTTAACTGGCAAATAAAAAGATATGATGCCCGTATAAACAACAAGGGAGTCCAAAGGCTCACACCTACACCGTCAAAGTAATACTAGGATTCACCTCCTTCCTAGGAAGTCCATAGTCCATTGCTAAAGTCAAAGTTGCATCCAATGTCCAATGCTACAATCCTATGCCACTTGTCCTCTAAGTGAAGAGTTACTGACTCATTGTTCCAGCGCACACTCCCAATCTACCTCTGATTCCATCTGGAAATGGTAATGAATAAAACAAATCCATTCCCTACCTTCCCTTTTTTGCTACATAGCCCCTCGGGCAATCCAGTCACCCCCTTTCGTGTCGTCACACACCTTCCAAGTTCTGCGGGCATCCCCTTCTTTGCTACACAGTCCCTTTGGTGACCCCTCCCTTAGCAAGGTTTCCATGCATTGGAGGGTAAAAAAGCCAAGAATTATCCCTACCTCAAAACCATCATATCGTTCATAGCATGCTTATGGAAATCAATGGACATTATTGGGTACCAGTGTCCCACAATGGCCCTGCTCCTGAAGTGCTTTACCAACATACTGCTGCCTGTTCTAATTCCTTTCATGACACTGCTAATTCTTGTAGTTGGTTTCAACCACCTAGTTCGAGCATTTCCATGCTTTCTTGTGTTAATTTTTCATAGGGCTACATTGTTCTTTTCTTTGATAATTACATTTCTTCATTAACACATTAAGTTCACCCCATAACATTATTCAGATTTACATTATTATTCATTAGCATATGCATCTATGTAGAAAGAACAATATCATCATCATTTATGCAACGGAACATAAAGGAATAATAGAACAAAAGCATGCACACATAGATACATCAGGATTAGTCGAAGATTAGGGAAAAACCCACTACGAGGAAAACCCTTCGAAATTCTTCTTCTTCTTAGATCGTCATCAAATGATTTAGCAAAAGAGGGTACAATGATCCATATCTTCACTAGTGCAACAAAATAACTAGAGCATCCATAACATGACCTTAAACATACTTATACTCAAATATATTGATTTTGAGGATTGCAATGCATTGTTATTAACTGTAGTCAACTGCTGGATACTGCTGTCACTTTTCTAAACACTGCTACATATTGATAACTTATCTTTTGGTCTCAGACACATGCAAAGATACTATGTGCGAGTGTCCAAGGAAAATCTGGATGCTCTCTAGAGGATTGCATGAGTGGGTCTGGGATATATCTGGATTGCATAAACCCTTGCCTCTTGGACACTCCTTTAGATATTGATTGCAAGTATCCAAAAGTGATCTGGATGCTCTTCAGAGAACTGAATTCTAGCATATGGGGACCAAATAGAAATACAAAAGCCCTAGCCTCCTGAACAGTCCCTTAGACACCCTATACGAGTGTCCTAGACTTCTCAGACTCTCTTAGGACCATATTGTGCCAACGTCTAGGGACGAAAAACCTTAGTTACGTGTGAGCATCCATGGCTTAGAAACCCTAGACACGTGTGAGCTTCGACCCTGTAGATTCAGATCCTTTGCGTGAGCTTTCGTGTGTCAGACCTGTGCGAACCAAACAATAGAAGAGAAAAGAGAGTGCTTGATGGTTGTGTCCAAATGAGCTTGAGGTCTCTTCTATCTAAAGGATTTCATGAGGGTCCACTTGATGTTGAGGCCGACCTGTCCAATTGTACATGAGTAAATAAATAAATTCAAAAACCAACTTCTGCTCGTCCAAATAAGGTGATATTTAGGTCGATTTTGGTCCTCTCGAAAAGAGAAATTTATTGTAATTATTATATTCATCATATGATCCATCCAAAGTGGAATTTGACCACAGTTTCACAATTTTAACACTCCCTCTCAACTAAGGAGAATTCCACCTGCCAATTATCTGTCCATCGATCAATATGCCATTCTGGTATCTTCAAGTGTCATCACGGATCATCACTGATAATCTTTGTCAGGTAGTCATCATGTCATGACCATATCAAGTATCTCATCATCACAAATCATCAATGTACGTGTTGATCTATCCCTTGCTTATTCCTACTTATCTCTTGATTGTTTCTGCTCGTATGCTGAACATTCTCAGATCTAAAAGAAGAAGAATTTGTTATCGAAGGGGAGCTTAAGATACCACCCTCTATCCATCAGGCTACTACCTGGGATCTCTGTCAGCAGGATGCTACCTAAAATATCATCATCAATCATCATCAGTGAGCCTATCATCAATGAGCACATCTCAACCTGTAACCACATCGGGGAGCTCATCTCCACCCAAAACCTCATGGGGGAGCTATACATCTACAACCCCATATCAAGGAATAGGATATCTAAACACAAAGGGGAGCAAATCTCTACCCTGGGATCACATTAGGAAGTTCAATCTCAACATCGCAAAGGGTTATCTCATCCCATCCTATTTCCTACCGATCTTCCCATCAGTGACCTTGAATGGTCATGTGGTAGAACACCTGCATCATAATTGACTTGGGTTGTACATCCCAAGTACACTCTCAAGTCGTTGGCAAAATCAGGAGCAATATTCCCGACAAGCCGTACTTGTGGGTATGATGCCAACTAGGGTATACTCTGCAAAGACCAAACATGGGAGCAACATTCTTTGGCCCTATGAAGATAGGGGAGCAACATATCCAACCCTGGGTAACAGATCAGGTTCATACCATATTTTCCAGAGTTCCCTCAACCCCAGGAGCCCTCTATCTCAATTACTCAACCTGGAAGCTCAGGCAGGGAGGAAGAGTTGGCTCAATGTACTCGATCAACGCTACACTCATCATACTCAAATATGGTATATGCTTGTCTCAATTGAAACTATTTCCCATTCATATATGACATCAAATCAAATATAATGTTAGATAATAAAGAATAATATAAATCACAAAAGGATACCATAATCATCCTTCGTCTCAAGGAGGTGTCAATCAAAAGCCTAAGATTGTCTTGAACAACTGCACTATCTCAATATACGGAAGTATCTCAGTCCCAAATATATATATGAGATTCTTTGTCATCACTATGTTTCCATTCATATTCAGATCCTGATCAGACGGATCTAAAAGAGCTTCTATATCCTCCCTCGCAGCTAGCCATGCTAGTAACATCATACTCAATCCTCGGTCGTGCTATGGACCTCTCATCCAAGATATCATGGCAGTTCTTATACTAAAGGCAACACTCATATGTGCTCATCAACAATAATCTCTATTAACAACAATAAATCCATGCAGTCACATATCATAGGAGAAATATCTTAGCCTAAAAAATAGAATATCTTATGCAAGAATTTTAAAGGATGTTCGATAGCATCTCTGTGTGAATGAAGCGACTCAATCATTAATTTATTCAGGTCCTATGCACATCAACTATATATGTATGATGGATGTTCAAAGTGGAACATCAATGCTTCAATCATCTGACAATTTCCAAGTCAAGTTCAACAACATCTTGAACTCCAAATCAGAGTATCCAAGGATTTTCATTTCCATTATTCAAAAGAAGTTTTCAACAATCTTGCAATATAGAATTTCTTTCCCAAATTTCAAAAATCAATTCATCATGCCATGATACATCATTTTGAGGTTCAGAATCTATCTCCCTCTTACTTAGTTCATTAGAGGCTCATCACCGGTCAAGAGTAGACCAGCAGTATGTAAAACCAAAACCATAATCAAAATCAAATCCATACCTTGGAACTCATCATCATGACTTCATCAGATAACTGTCAATTATGGACATATCTGGATTGGGGATCTTGCTTCGTGCAATGCTCTCTGCAAACATAATGCCTTACTAAGACACCATAATCAGCCTTACGTAAGTCAATGCTGTATCAAAAAAATCAACTCATCAGAGTTTAGAAGTCAAATCAAGACTATTACCAAAGTCATCAATATCACAGTATCAATTCTTTCAACCTGGTGATAGGTAGAGCTCATATCAAGTCTTGACTTGATTTATTATCATGCCAACAAGTCTGTCATCTATCATGCAATATCAATCCAAACCTTCATCAAGTCATTCTCATAATCATAATGCATGTCATTTCTGTCACTAGATGAAAATGCATACACCAAGGATAAGTCATGCAAGTTCCATCTTCATACTGAATCAAAACTATCAATACTTCAACCATTGTGCTAGGAACAAGGAGGTCAATACAAAACCATTTTTTTTCTTCTTCGAATACTCACATAAATCATTGAAGGTCACTATGCCCACATAACATTGATATCAAGGAATATCAACAATCATAAAATCAAATCAATAGACATTAAGTCAAAACCAAATTTTCTATTGTAGAGAGATCTATAGTCCAAAACATATCATTGATTCAAAGTTCTAAGTCATCGTTAAGCATCATGTCAAAGATCCAAACACAACTCATCTATATCAATAAGGAAAATCATGCCAAACTCTTGTAGCACAAACCTTAAACATAATGACATATCTATATGTATGTCCCAGTCACTTGCAAACAGAAGTTCAGTCTTCATGTTCATATTATGGCAAACATTCAAGATTTTCTTGCTTTCAGATCTTACTATTATCTACAACACATTTGTAATACATACATCTTCCAGGTGAACATCTAATTTCATGCACAATACTTCATTGTGATCAGACATTTAACCTAACATATTTAGAAATCAGTTTACAATGGCAGAATATGTCATAGACACTTCGATTCAGAGTTTAGACACCTTCAGAAAAATTCGGATGATGGTCAATTGTAGTCAAATCCCTAGACGCTCCCTTCAAGTTAGCATGGGAGTGTCTTTAGCATCTTCGATTCTCTCTAAGCCACTGTGTGAGTGTGTCTGTGTCTGACTCAGACGCTCCTAGGAAGACTATATGCTGTCATCCGGGGTCAAACTTACTCAGAGCTGCTCCAAACTCCTAAGACGCTCTCTTCTAGTCACTGTGCCTGTGTCTAGGACTGTCCAAATGCTCCCTTGCCCATTTTGTGTGAGCGTTCAGGGACCAATACTGTCTAATCTGCCTCAGAAACCTTAATTTTTGTACGGGCTTCAGATCTTTGACTTGTTTCTGTTCATATGCACATAAATGATACTTCAATAGTATAGAATGTAAATAGTAATATGAGTAAGAATATTGAGAAGGGATTCTCCCTCTGACTAGGAATCTACTTCATTCATCTTCATTCATGTCATCAACCTATCTCTACTAGAGTCATGCAATAACATATTTGTTAGATCAAACATATATCTATCATGGCTATCAACATCATGACATCAATCAAAGGTTAGAATCAAAGCAACGGATATATGCGACATCATATCTCAGAGATTATGAACACAATAACACTTTCTATCAAGTCACTCCATCAAGTTAGGGCATTTAGTTTTACCATATGCCATCAAGTCATGACCATAGGTAGTAAGCGATCTAGAATATCAATCTCCTAGTTATACCTCTAACATCATGGTTACCATGCTTATCATTATCAATAGGATCAAGTTAGACCATTTAATAAAAATTTACCAAAACAACAAGAGTGTTAATCTCTCTTTTCATTATATTTCATCATGCTTACCACAAGCATTATCAATAGTATCATGTATAAGAATTAATGAGCTAACCTTCTATGTGAAATCCATCATGCCTTATGTACTAGAGTATCAAGAGTATCATCTACTAGAGTTAAGGTGCTAGCCTTATTTATAGAATCAAGATATCCAACAAATAGATGTTAGCCAAACATCAAGTATATCAATGCATCAACATTAGATAGCCTCATAGAATTCAAGAAGATCAAAATTTTCAATACTAGGTGCATCCTTTCATCATACGAAACATAGATCCAAGTCACTTTAATATGCATGTATGAGCCATTAAAAAGAGAGACACTCTCATCATTCCTTAGGGCTTACCTAGCCATCAATGTTACAGCTGAAATACAACATACCATGCATACCTTATGGTATTCAAATACATGTGCATCTTTTCATTAGACATGGGTATCTTGAAGCACTTTTTCATCCTTTCATATAATGCCTCTTAACCTTTTTCAACTCTAGCCATCTTTCCTACATTTCAAATGATCCTTAATAAGGATCCACTCATCAAATCTCAACTAGGAGGTTAGAAACATCCATATACTCAAATACATATGCAGGAAGTATAAACAATAAACATAATAATCGGATCTATAATTCTAAACAAAAGTAAGAGGCATCATAAGTCAAGAAATACTTATCTTCAATGAGAGGTGATCCTCTCCCTCTTTAACCAACCATCACCATCCATAGTCCGCATACCAATGTTACCTTTAATCAACCAACTAAGCTTACTAGGGATTATCCCATCTAGGGCTTCATCAAAATTTTCACAAGTGCTTGAGCCTCCTCACATTGACCATGCTATATCTCAGGTGTTTTCCATAAACTAGGGTTTTTCTTTCCAACCCTAACCTCATAGAATCCATCAAACCCTAATAATAAAGTTGCTTAGGGTTTTCTTCGAACCCTAGAATTCTTTTAGGTCTCCAACATCCTCTTCTTGCTTTCATTAATGGTGTCATCATCAGGGTGATCTCCATGGATTTCTTCAGCCCAACTCTGATACCATGTTGATTTTCGTAGGGCTACATTGTTCTTTTCTTTGATAATTGCATTTCTTCATTAACACATTACGTTCACTCCATAACATTATAAAATTATTCAAATTTACATTATTATTCATCAACATATGTAACTATGTAGAAATAACAATATCATCATCATCTATGCAATGGAACATAAAGGAACAATAGAAGAAAAACATGCACACATATAAACACCAAGATTGGTCAGATATCAGGGAAAAACCCACTATGAGGAAAACCCTTGGAATTTCTTCTTCTTCTTAGATCATCATCAAATGATTCATTAAAAGAGAGTACAATGATCCATATCTTCATAAATATAATAAAACAACTAGAACATCCATAACATGACCTTATACATACTTATACTCAAAGATCTTGATTCTAAGGACTCCAATGCACTGTTATTGACTGTAGTCAACTGCTGGATACTGTTATCACTGTGTTGGACATTTCTGCATACTGATAACTTATCTATTGGTCCCGAATGCATGCAGAGATACTGTGTGCGAGCATCTAAGGCAGATCTAGACACTCTTTGGAGGACTGGATGAGTGCGTCTAGGACATATATGAACTATGGAAGCCCTAGCCTCCTGGATGCTCCCTTAGATACTGAGTGCAAGCATCTGAGACTAATCTGGAAACTCTTTGGAGAACTGGATGCGAGCATCTAGGGACCAAACTGAACCACAGAAGCCCTAGCCGCTTAGACGCTCTCTTAGACACCCTATGCGAGCATCCTAGGATTCTTAGACACTCTCAGGACCATACTGTGCTAGTGTCCAGGGACGAAAAATATTAGTTACATGCAATAGTTAATGGCTTAGAAACCCTAGACATTATGAGCTTCTACCTTGTAGATTCAAACCCTTTGCGTGAGACTTCCTCTGTCAGACTTGTGCAAACCAAACAATAGAAGACTGAAGAGCGTGCTTGATAGTTGTGTCCAAATGAGCTTGAGGTATTTTCTATTTACAAGCTTTCACCAGGTTCCACTTGATGTTAAGGTCAACATGTCCAATTGTACATGAGTAAATAAATAAATACAAAAACCAACTTCTTCTTGTCCAAATAAGGTGATCTTTAGGTCAATTTTGGTCCTCTCGAAAAGAGGAATCTATTACAATTATTATCTTTATCATATGAGCTGTACAAAGTGTAATTTGACCATAGTTGCATAATTTTAACATCTTGTACCAAGCACATAGTTTCCATTAGATTCAAAACTAATTTAAATAAATCCAAATCATACCTCATTAGTGGCCCGCCAACAACATACACTTTCCATTCTGTTTACTTCATGTCACAAAAAGTTAAAATATAATCTTTGATCACATCATCATGTATAAACATATCTCACATGGTTAGCTCAAAACTCAACCATCATAGATCAAGAATAATGAACCACATGCAATCATCATAAACCAAAATTATAGATCACATGTAACCATCATAAGTCAAAATTATAGACCACATGCATAATCAAAATTGGAATAAAATATTGATACTTATCCTTCAATCTATTCTTTGCTTCTACCTTTGTTCTTTCTGTACACACATTGAATTGGTTTCCAAACCTGGAAAGCATTCAATACCTTCTCTTCTCTTCAATCACGTACACATACATACAATGTACATCACACATACACCCACACACAACGTACAACACCACATCATATATACACCTACACTCAGTGTACAAAACAACACAATACATACACCTACACCTGGTGTACAACATAATACATATATGTACACAAAGCATAAAACAATGAATACATGTCACGATACAACAACTACACAATGCACTTAACACAATACCACATGTATAGAACACAACATGTACAACGCGCACACAATACCACAAGTACAACATGTACATAGCACCACCTATATAACGTGTACACAACACCACATGCACGACGTGTACATAACACCACATGTACATGACATCACATGCACAACATGTACATGACACCACCTGCACACAACACCATATACACAACACCATATGCACATAGCACCACATGTACAATCACACACACAACACCATATGTACATAGCAACACATATACAACATGTACATAGCACCATATGTACACAACACTGTGTATCCAACATGCACACAATATCATATGTACACAACAATGCATATACAACATGTACACGACATCTTATGTATATAGCAACGCGTATATAACACATACAACACCATATATACACAATACCATATATGCAACATGTACACAATACCATATATACATAATACCATATATGAAACATGTACACAACACTAATACTGCACATTCAGAGACCACACTGTCTCTACCAAGCAACCTTACTTCTAGTGTCTTTCCACTATCCATGCATGTCCCAACATGTCGCCGATCACATTGCTTTCATTCCGTTTATTTATCCCTCAACATTACTGTCATAACATGGACATAGTATAATCACATAATATCAATTCATATCCACATGATACTGACCTCATAGATTTGTCAGGGCTACTCATCCCACTTAATTCCTCATAAGACCAGGAACCCCTTCATGTCATTCACCTTCATAAGCTATCATTCCTCCACAAGAATGATCCCTTACGACCTTGTCAGACAATGCCATAAATACATACATATATATAATAATTAGCATAAAGAAATCATGATCACTGGCGAACCTATTAGGAAACAACATACATACACACGTGTATACATATATAGACATCAACATAATCATGATCACAACATAATTACTAAATATCATAAGGTATAGGTTAAGAGAACTCCCTTTATCCATGCATGACATGCACGACATTGAGAACAACAATTCCCAACATAGCCAAGGCATCTCATGCCTCAAATCCATTTACTTTACCTTTCCTGATTACCTTCCTCATGACTGTCCTACCACCATCTATTTACTCCAAAGGACTCAACCAATCCAATTGGCTGTCATATTATTACCTTCAACTTCCCTTTACTAATGCACTGAGCTTCATTCGAGTCTCATATTACCTAATGGGTTTCATTCAGCTCCTGCTGAGCTCCATTAACTTTCCTCTTTCCCCAACCAATTCCTAAGGCTCTAAAAACATAAAAGGAAAGAACCAAAAGCAACGAAGAAGAAAACCATGAAAAATCAATAGAAATACGACACCACAAACAAAGTGGTATGGCCATACACTAGACATAAACAAAACTATAAATAAGGCGCACATAAATCACAAAAGACTGAAGGCACAAAAATATCAACAAACACCATGAATCTATCCCCACGGGTTCCCAATTCTTCCAAGGAAAGTTCAACCTAAGCCGTCTTCAAGATTTCATGGAAACCTCTTTACCATGCAATCCCCTACATCATAGTGCCATAAACACATAACTGTCAATGTATAAATAAACATAATCAATATACCAATGACCTTACCTTACTGTGCCAAGTACACTGCCTTGTAACTAATGCACGTACATATATCATCTCTTAAGGGACTCCAATTCCTTGACGAATCTAGCTATAAATGGAAGTCAACTGTTATACCTGTCAAGTACATGTTTATGAATATAGCACATATCTACACAATTGTCAGACATAATCAAGGTTAGGAAGACTTCCTGTATTCATGCAAGTACTCATTTGTTTGGAATTGTAGTCTCCAAACATAACCATAGGAATTATCACCCAATTCCTTTATTTTAACTTTTACCTTACTATTATTGAGTCTTATTATGTACTTTCACATCACCCAACTGTTAGTTATATACACAAATCAACTTGTTACCTTGTCATGCTAATACAATGCATGTTGCCTTGCAACTGTTCAAATGTGTCAATCAAATGTTCCAAAGATCAAGACATCATGTCTATTAATTTGAAACTTGCCTTTACCAAGACTAACAACCATGTCACAATCAATAGTCAACTCACATTCATAGTCATGATACTAAAACTAGCACCCACTTACACTCAAGTGATATCAATTGTCTGAACACATAATGTGTTAGTACAACCATCTTAAAACAAGATCATTCCTTCATGCGATCTTATAGACATATACTCATATCATGCAATTAATCAAACAATCAAACAATGTATATACGGCATAATAAACACCAAACACTCAAAACACCAAATAAACAACATAATCAAACACTCAAACACCAAATAGACGACATAATCAAACTTATTCCTCAATGTATCTTAGGGGAGGCTATCACATCTGCACAAGTCAGACCAGATTGGCATGACACAACATCACAAATATATCAAATCATACCTGAATACCATAACCATAATCATCTACATAGACCAATCCAGAGTAACATGATACATATAACATCAAGATCTTAGTTGCAATGACCATAATCATCATGTGTATGAACGTAATGCATACAACAATAACTTACTATCAAAAATGACTATCTGACACATGTACATATTACCACAATGATTAACTAAAATCTATCATACATGTAAACACAACAACAATAGAATGACAAGCATGTATATAACCGTAATTCATATAACAATAATTAACCAACATACCTGCATGCCCAACATACAAACCTATGTGACAATCTTCACTTACTCCATGGTCTAGTGTTGTAACTTCACTATAATAATATTCTTCTCTTGTTCTCTCTTAGCCAACATATTAGCATCATAACATACCAACAACATCATGATGGCATAAACAACATAATAACCACTACGACGCATGCTTGACCTACCATGCATGCATAACTATAACCATGAAAATGCATGCATAACAACATATAGACACTAACATGCATAACCAATGCATATACAACTGACATGCATTCACGAAAACGACATCCCAACAACAACGTCATCAAATTCTACATGACAACACAACTGTAACAATGACCATCACCATGCATACATAAAAAACACATAGACCACAAACATAATGAACACATATGCAACCTACACGTATCCATGACAAACACTTTCCGCCCATCCAGTCCAAGGGTTGAACCATGCTCTAATACCACTTTTTGGTATTAGATATCACCCAAAGAGAACAAAAACTAGACATCACCCAAAGAGAATGAAACCATGCACTGATACCACTCTGTAACACCCTCTTCCCACACTTACCAAAGCTAATCGGTCCATTGGGGTAAATATGTGATGAAGAGTTACTATGACATGACTCAACCTCCTAGATCACCTTAAGGAAGTGGAATCAACAAACCAAAACCTTACTGACCTTCCTTAGGAGTTACAGGACCCACAAGAGCTAAACCACCCCTCCAGGTGCCCAAACCCTGAGTCAGATTGTTATTTCACAAAAAACCCCCTAGTTGCATGCACAAGCCTACATCCATGTGACTGTAGGCCTCCAATCCCTCCCATAAGCATACAAGGGGTAGACTGCAACCTTGTTTAGCTAGCTCTGTGCCTGCTACCGCAAGAATTGAGCCATTTTTCCAGGGCTAGTCTCCAGAACATTGCCCAAAACTTGATGAGACTTTCTAAGACAATAAATGACACCAAGACAAAGCCTCTAACACAAAAATTGATCAAGGACTTGAACTATCCAAGCCTAACCATGACAAACATTCCATCAAACACATGATGAACACAAAATCTAAAGGTCATAAATACACATTTGAACATAAGGGTCTCATAATTATCTGAGAATTGTCAAGAAGGTCTAATGCAATCTCATATTAGTTACAATTACATCTATTAGGCCATGCATTCGATAACCAATAACATATTCATCAAACATGTCAAGATCCATAAACAATATACATCATATAACCAACATATAACAAGCTAATAATCAACATATAAACCAAAAATATCAACATATAAACCATGGAAACTCAACCATAATGTCACCATCATAATCAATACATATGCTCATAGATCACAATAGAAAATAACTCTTATTAACATATGAAAATTCCAACCAAGTCAGGGACTTCCATGTACCACCCGACCATATACTGGGCTGAACCAAATCTTTCATTCATCAAGTCACTCCCGTGCCATATTCCAAGCATGAATGTGGGATCTCAAGGAATAAACCAAACAAAACCAAACCAGGGCTTCTAGAGGCCAAACCGCCTCAACCAGTGATTACACCTCATGACCAAACATCACTAACCATCACTATATCAGTCTCTACCCAAGATGTCCAGGGTTCTAGAGCATTTGTTCCAACCTGGATCCAAGATTAGTAACTCAACCCACAACTACAACCGGGCTTCCAAAGTGTTTTCTCTAACCAAGGCTCCAGGACTAGTAACTCAACCCACTAAGGGCTTCAAAGCGTTTTTCCAACCAAGGGTTCTAGGACTAGTAACTCAACCCAAGCTGTTACAGAGCTTCCAGAGTGTTTGTCCAACCAAGGCTCCAGGAACTAATAACTCAATCCACAACCGTAAGGAACATGAGCGCCAACTAGAAAACAAAAGATAAAACCCAAACACCATGACTATTTAGGAAACGACAAGGCTAGGAAAAATCACTGTCAATCCAGGAAATCCTCCATGCCAATAACCGATCATAACCAAGAAACCACATGCATGTGCCATGCATGCCAAAACTAGTAAGGAAATCATACATGCAACTCGATACATGCAAAGAAATCCAGATGTAGCTGTTGATCCCAATGTCCCCTTGCGCTTTCCTGCTTTTCCTTTTCCTTCTTGCTCCAAATCCCAAGTATGCAACACTCCTTAAAGAGTGGTCTAAGAAAAATCTAGCATGCAAGAGTATGAGAGAGAGAATATAATAGAGAGGTCCAAGCTAAAAATAACAAAAACCTGTGAACTGATCCTTAGAAACCTTTTTATCATTGAGGCCTCTAATTTATTCATTTTCCTTGAATTTCCTCCTCATGCAAATCTATTACTCTTCACCTTAATTTTCTCCTATTTTCCTTTATTTTCATAAATAAAATGCCAATTAATGCCTCTTTGCCTTTGCTTTTGCCAATTTCCTTAGCCATTAATAAACCGAAGTGACACCCCACTAGGATGTTTTTCTCGCCATTCAACTTGGAATAAATGTCCCATGACCTTGGTCTTATTTTTCCTTTATTAATTTTATTACATGTATTTTTAAGTCAGGCTGTTACATCCAAGATAAAGATTGGAAAATGAAGATTGTTGGAAATTTTTATTTTTTATTTTTATTTTTGATGCCCCATTTGGATACCCTATCTTTGAAGGAAATTTTACTCCAATTACCTAGCTCAAATGGGAGCATGGATATATGGTTTGAAATATTATTCTAAGGCATTTTCAACAATATATGACACTCCCTCATATTCCATAGCAATGAGGAGATTTGAAATATTTTATCAAGATGACCCAACCGGTTTTACAAGTCATCCCCATAAGTGAACATAAAAACACTATAACTAAAGGGAATTTGAGTTTATTTTAACACCAATTCATTGAATAACATAACCTGAGGTTACAAGAGGAGCCAAGGAATAAATTTTTGTGTGATTCTTGGAGTCTAAACATGGAAGCAAAGATGTGATTTATGGGGTGAACGAGTCATTTGGAAATTTACGCTATAACTTTTCTTATAGGATGTTTAGAAATATGAAAATTGGAGGATATAGATAGAAGATATTCATGGAATTGTGGTTCAAATTTAATACCTTAATTCACTTTAATTTTTGAGACATGGTCTAAGGAAGTTAGGCTTCTTGAATGTTCCTGATATATTCTTCAAATAGGTTAGCTTGAAATTTTCATAATAATATTTCTTTTGGGATGTTTCATAGCATGAAACATGGAGGATTCAATTAGAAGATATTCATGTATATGTGGTTCAAATTTTGGACATTGATTTACTATAATTTCATAAATATGGTCTAAGTAAGTTAGGCTTCTTGAATGCTCCTGCAATTTTATTAAAAAATGCCAACTTGGTATTTCCACTATATATTTCTTTCTATGATGTTTCATAATCTAAAATTTGGAGGATATGAAGGAGAAATAACAAGGTACTTGTGGTAGAAATTTCAAAGCCTATTTTGCTACAATTTAACAGATAATATTTGAGGAAATTAGTGTTCCTGAATGCTCGTGAAACATGCTACAAACATGTTGTCATTTTTCCTATAAGTTTCTTTCTAAGATGTTTATGAATTTGAAACTTGAAGGAGATAGAGGAGACATCTCAACGTACCTATGGTAGTAATTCCATACCCTATTTTCCTACAATTTCAAAGATATTATTTGAGGACATTAATATTACTAAATTCTCATGAAACATATTTGAAACATGTTAGCTTGTCATTTTTGCTATAGCTTTCTTTCAGAGATGTTTCAAATTGTGAAATTTGGATAAGATAGAAGAGATATCTAGGTACCCATGGTAGACATTTCAGAACTATATTTGCAAAATTGGATACATGGCATGTTGTGCAAATTCATTATTGGGAAGAAGCCAAAAGCAACATGTATTGGGAGAAATAGACTTGGTGAAGGAAGAAACAATAGGTAGACCTAGTGAACGCATGATATCTAACATAGTTGGGGAAGACAAAAGCAACAAGTCGACTTGGTGAAATTAGAAGCACCTAACAAACATTGTGAAGAAGCAAGAAAGTACATTGCTACCTATGAATATTTGTAGCAAATGGGATTGGTGTCTCTTGTAGGTTGGTTTTTACAAAGCAACAGATGGGATTGGTGTCTCCTATAGATTGGTTCCTACAAAGAAATGTAGGGGATTAGTGTCTCTTGTAGGTTGGTTCCTACAAAGTAGCAGAAGGGATTGTTGTCACATGTAGGTTGGTGCCTACAAAATAATGCAATAGTAGGTTGGTGCCTTCAAGATCTTTCATATCAAAAAGGGTTTTGGGTTTCCATACATATCTTGTGTTGTTTAATTTTTGAGGTTGATGTTTTATGATGACATTAAATAAGTAAAAATTGTCATTATACTGATTCAACCCCCTTCTCAATATAATTATGAATTCCAACAATTGTTATTGGAGTAGGTTCCTACAGTAGTCTAACCACTGGAACGTAGATCTAAAAGGGACCATGGCTAGTTAGGATGAATCTTACATATCCAAAGCTCCATTATTGGATGGATCAAAGTAAGCTTGCTAAAAGATAATAATGAGGGATCATCTTAAGGCTCATGGCATTAATACTTGGAAATGTGTAGTGGATGGAAGGAAGAACAATAAGCATAATACAAAAGATATGAATATCATGTTGCGTGGTCTATTAAAATCAGATTATGATAAGGTGACTCATTGTGGCTCCAATAAAGAAATTTGGGACATGATACAAAAAACTATGAGGGAGATTACATTCATATTTCATATGAAATGAATACATGAGAATTCAAAGCTTGTGATTACTCCAACGACAAGTCAGATGCAGGAAGCACAATATCTCTCTAGAGGAACTAAAGAAGGAAAAACCACAAATGCTCAAGCTGTTGATCATTAAAATGAAGATTTAGACTCAAAGGAAGAAGTTAAGGTAAGAAATATCTTGAGGGTGAATGTGCTTGTGCTCTAAAAGAAACAGATAGACAAAGAAGAAAGAATAAAGAGATCGAGGATATATCACAGAAATATGAAGAGAAATATCTTGATTTTGATGAATCATCAATCATCCTCCTAAATTTAGAACTGCAAGAGGCAAATAAAATAGAGGATTCACTATTAAGTCAACTAGAAGAAAAGGAAAGAAATTTTAAGAAACTTGAAGTAAAGGTTGTATTATTAAGAAGGGATGTAGAGAAGGCAAATGCTCAGTTGAGTATGAACTTATCTAAAAAAGGAACTGAATAATTAGATAACATTTTTAGTTTCCAAAGATCATCGGACATCAAAATAAGACTTGGTTTTAAAGAAGATCATGAGACATTCAAAGGAGAACCAAGCTTAAAGAGACTAGAATAAGAACAACCTAAAACCTATACCAATATGTTAAAAGGATCTAACAACAATGCAAACACAATAAACAATGAAAATAAGGATTAACAAAGACATGACCTTGAGTCAACAACATAAACATCAATAGGAAAGAAGGAGAGGACCAACAAAGATCTAACCCTTAAATGAAAGAAAGTAGCACCAGTCAAGGAAGTGAAGACCAACTGAGACCTAGGAATGGATTCAAAATAAAATTTCCACCAAGAAGGCTCATCACATCTAGATATAAAAATTGATTTTATGGGTATTGATTTTCATTAAATAATTTTGGTCATAAGGCAATAAATTGCAGATCCAATGTAAGAAATGATTATATGAGGAATATAAATAGTGGGTCATATAGTATCTCAAGGAATGGTTGTATAAGCAAGAATCCAATAGGTTTTAATGAGAATGATGTCAAAAATTACAAATCATCCCTCCACCCCCCCCCCACCCCCCCCCCCCCCCCCCCCCCCTTATTAGATCACATTGAATGCATCAAGTGCAATAATTTTGGGCACAAATCTCAAGATTGCAAAAGTGGTAGATTGAGGCCCCTAAACCAAACCAAAGAAAAATATCTTGTCAAAAATATACATCAAAGAATAACGGTATGGAGAAGGAAGCAAGAAGAGCAGGTAGAATGTGGTCTAGGTGTATGTGTTCAAAACAAAGATAGCAAATGGTATATAGATAGTGGATGCTTGCATCATATGCCATGAGATAAAAGTAAATTTATCTCTCTAAAGGAATTAAATGGTGACAATGTCACTCTTGGAGATAACACGTCAACGAAAGTAATGGAAAAAGGAATAGTTAGCATTTGTAATGAAAAATATAAAGCTGAAGATGTCTTGTTTGTTGAAGGTTTGAAGCACAATATTCTAAGTGTAAGTCAAATGGTTGATACAAGACATGGGGTCACATTCAATTCTAAAGGATGTGAAATAAGAAAAACAAGAGTATGTCCCTAATAAAGTTAAAGGATAAGATTTTTGTATACAAGTGTCATCTCTCTCATCTTATCAGTAAAATACAAGTGACAGACTGTAACATCTCAAGTCACATTAAGAGATTGGAAATTTTGAGTGTAAGCTACAGGGGAAGGATGATGCAATGAAAAGTTTGTAGAATAGAAACAAGGATGATAATTCATGTATAGAAACAATGCAAGCAATGGAAGAGAAGACAACCCCTATAATTGCAAATGCTAAAGTGAAGGCTACAAAAGAGAAAGAGAAGCATGCAAGCCCAAAATGAAGAAGGATCACCCCTTTGATGTTAAAAGAGTTAAGTTGTAGACAAAAGGAAGCATAAGCCCAAGGGGAGAAGTCCCATATTTCAAGCATAAGGGGAGTAGTCTTAGAAGCGTAGAAGATGAAATGTTGCATGTAGGGATAGATAGACACAACCTTGATAGGGGGAGCCTAGTTGCAGACAAAGGAGAAGTGAGAAATCAAAGGAAATAATAGTTTTGATGTTAAGATCTTCTGGGGAGAAATTGAAACTAGAAGTAAAAAAAAAACCATTTTTCATTCATGAAGGGGGAGAATATTAGACATAAGGAGAGATAACAAATAGAGGGAATGATTACAATTACTGAGAGAAGTTGCAGATAAAGGAGGTCACTAAGAGAAGTTGAAAATAGAGGAAGAGTTGCTGACGCGAAGAAAAGTTGTAGAAAGAAAAAACAAATTTATAGATAAGGAGAAACATAGGTTCAGGGGGAGCTTCCCTTTGCCATTGATGTCAAAGGGGGAGAAGTTGCATGCACAAGGAGAATTGCAAATAGGGGAAGTTGTACAATATTATTGAATAATTGACTAAGGGTTTCCAACAATGAAAAATGGGGATATTGTTGGAAATATTGTTGTCATTGATGTCAAAGACAGGGGGAGGCTACTTATGTCCAATATAAATATTGGAAAATGAAGATTGTTGGGAATATTGTTTTTGGAATTTTGATGCACCATTTGGATATCACATATTTGAAGGCATTTTTTCTCCAATTTCCTAAATCAAATGGGAGCATAGTATATATGGTTGTACATATTATTCCAAGACCTTTCCAATGATACATGGCACTCCCTCTAATTCCATAGAGATGAGGAGATATAAAATATTTTGTCAAGATAACCTGGTAACCAAAGTATAAACAGGCTAAGCCAACCAATTTTACAAGTCATCCCCATAAGTGAACATACAAACACTATAAATAAAGAGAATATGAGTTTATTTTAATACGAATTCATCGAAGAACATATCTTGAGGTCACAAGAGGAGCCGAGGAATAACTTTTGGGGTGATTCTTGGAGTCTAAAGGTGGAAGAAAAAATGTGATTTATGGGGTGAATGAGTCATCTAGGAATTTTCGCTATAAACCTTCTTCTGGGATGTTTACAAATATGAAACTTAAAGGATACATGTATAATATTTTCATGTACATGTGGTTCAATTTCAAACCTTGATTCCCTATAATTTCGGAGATATGGTTTAAGGAAGTTAGGCTTCCTAAATGCTCTTGAAATTTTCTTCAAATATGTCAACATTATATGTTCTCTATATCTTCCTTTCTATGATGTTTAAAATATGAAATTTGGAGGAGACAAAGGAGAGATCTCAAGGTACATGTGGTAGAAATTTCAGACCCTGTTTCGCTACAATTTTAGATATATGATTTGAGGAAATTAGTGTTCCTGAATGCTCATGAAACATGCTAGCTTGTCATTTATGCTATAACTTTTGTTCTAAGATGTTTCAAAATATGAAACTTGGAAGAGATATAGGAGAGATCTCAAGGTACTTGTGGTAGAAATTTCATATCATGTTTTGCTATAATTTCAAATTTATGTTTTGAGGAAATTAGTGTTCTTGAATTTTCACTTCAAACATGTCAGTTTGTCATTTTTTCTATAACTTTCTTTCTGAGATATTTCATATTATGAAATTTAGATGAGATAGAAGAAGTCTCTAGGTATTTGTGGTAGAATTTCAAAACTAGATTTGCAAAATTGCATATGTGGCATGTTGTGAAAATTTATTCTTGGGAATAAGCCAAAAGCAATAAGTATTGTGAGAACTAGGTGAAGGAAGAAACAATAAGTAGACCTGATGAAGGCATGCACAACTAGCAAAGTTACGGAAGGCAAAAGATGCAATCAGACTTGGTGAAACTAGAAACACCTAACAAACATTGTGAAGAAGCAAGCAAGTAGGTTGGTGCCTATGAATATTTGTAGTAAAGGGAATTGGCGTCCCTTGTAGGTTGGTGCTTATAAAGTAGTAGAGGGGATTGGTGTCTCCTATAGGTTGGTTCCTACAAAACAACAAAGGAGATTGATGTCTCATGTAGGTTGGTGCCTACAAAGTAGCAGAGGGTATTGGTTCCTCCTTGAGGTTGGTGCCTACAAGATCTTTCAAATAAAAAAGTTTTGTGGGTTTCCATGTATATCTTTTGTTACTTGTTCAGTTTATGAGATTGACATTTTATGATGGCATTAAATAAGTAAAAAATGTCATTATATTGATTCACCCCACCTTAGGTAGGGCCCACTCAAGGTAAGGTGTTATGCCCTATATTCTTTATGCATTGAGTAACTAATTTCTATCAATTGAATCTTGTAATTATGTTTTGTTTCCTTATTGTCCTGTACATTTTCTTTACAATTCTAGTATGATTTTCTTTGTTGTACTAATATGCAATTATAGAATTGGATGTAGAATGAGTTGTTACAAATTAAATGGTGTGTTATAGTGTTGGTTTGTTAATGAGTCAAGTTGTTCTTGAGTAATGCTTGGTATATAGAGCTACAAGTTAGAGTTATGAATATATTTCCACTGACAATAAAATATGGGTTGCCACTAATCGAGTTACAAAGTTGGAATGTTATTGATTCTATTGTTGTAGGTTTTCATTTCAATTTGCACTAGAGTTTGTAGTTTCTTTTTGTTTTTGTAACCCAGAGGAATCAACAATTAGGTCAGTCTCATACTCGCATGAAACAAGGTCAATTCTAGCCGCTACCATTATACCTTTGGGGTCTACGACTTATATTTCTCTCCATAGATTGGGTCATGACCAATGGATTGAACCTTGGATCTCTTGGTTTCTACGATTTCACATCCCTTCGATCACCAATTGCGCTACCCCTGTGGAACAAGTTTGCAATATTCTTTTAATTGTGTGATGTGAAATTGACAAACTAAGTGATTGTATTTCTATCATCTCATCCTAGCTGCAAGAAAACCAAATAAAAATAATGTCAAAAATTTATTACTTATTCAATATTCAATTCCACATATGGTTGAGAGTATTGGCTTCCAAAACAAGACATGGTATCGAAGAAAAAGCGTAAAACAATTTTTCTTTTTAGTGAAATGATCCTATTTCCATTGCCAAAAAGTAATATTGCACAAACATTAACAAACTAAAAGTGAATAAACAATTAATATGAAAAGTGATTTCTTAATTGATTTGTTTGACGATAACCTATAAATAACCTAACGTAATAATTTTTGTTCAACTTTAACCATTCTATACTCAGTAGTTCACATTCAAAATACCCAATCACATTTCTATTACTTTTCTAATTTCAAAATCCTTCCCAATAAACATTCGTAGCATTACTTTTTCTTCATATATATATTTTATATGATAAGACAATATGTGCAGATTTCTGGTTGGAATCTGGTAAAAAATATTAAAAAAATCAAAATGCTGAAGTGTTTGAATCATTTTTTTATAATGGAAATAGATTCAGCGCCATTAAAAACATTTAGGGCATCCAAAATCCTGAAGTTTAGCAACTATAACTTAACGTTTCAAAAATTTCTGCCAAAATTTATCATAATCTTACCAAAATTTCCATTATTTTCCAAGCTAATTTATGAGATCTTTACTAAACTAATTTATCAAGCTAAAAATAATTAATTTTTGGAATCAAAAGTGATGTAATAAGCATTAATTTAAATGCTCTTGGAATTCTATCATATTGACAAAGTGCTTTAACAAGGCTTGTTAAGCAGCGGTTGTCTCTGCTCGGAAAATAAATTTGTACAAGGAAATATTGAAAGATGGTATATGGTCATCTCTAAAGTGAATCAATATTATTAGTTTGGAGTTCTTCCAGCAGCTGCATTTGTACAGTGAAATATCCAGGTGTGTGTTACAAACTTAAAATGCTTTAAAATGGTTTCAAGCCAAATAACCAATTTAAATGCTCTTGGAATTCTACCATATTGGCAAAATGCTTTAACAAGGCTTGTAAGCAGCGGTTGTCCCTACCCGGAAAATATATTTGTACACTGAAAGATTGAAAGATGGTATATGGTCATCTCTAAAGTGAAACAATATTATTTGTCTGGAGTTCTCCCGGCAGCTGCATTTGTACAGTGAAATATCCAGGTGTATGTTACAAACTTAAAATGCTTTAAAATGGTTTCAAGCCAAATAACCAATTTAAATGCTCTTGGAATTATACCACATTCGCATAATGGTTTCAAGCCAAATAACCAATTTAAATGCTCTTGGAATTCTAACATATTGGAAAAGTGCTTTAACAAGGCTTGTTAAGCAGCGGTTGTCCCTGCCCGGAAAATAAATTTGTACAAGGAAAGATTGAAAGATGGTATATGGTCATCTCTAAAGTGAAACAATATTATTTGTTTGGAGTTCTCCGAGCAGCTGCATTTGTACAGTGAAATATCCAGGTGTGTGTTACAAACTTAAAATGCTTTAGCCATTGCCATAATAAATTTAGAACATTTATCATAAGACCTCATACAATGATGAATGAAATACACCAAAATTTAAACATATATGCCACATGTGCAAACCAATGTGTAATAGTGAATGAATAAGCCAGAGTGACCACAACATTTGCCATTGCCATCATAAACTCATAACATTTACCATAAGACCTCATACAATGAACAAATACACCAACATTTAAAAATATATGTCACATGTGCAAACCAATGTCCCATAGTGAATGAATAAGCAAGAGTGACCACAACGTTTCAAGAAAGAAATTACATGATAATTTTCAAAACATGTGTATAATGATAAAAATGTTAAAAGTCTGAGACTCATGACATGTAAAATAATGATATTAAAGCATGAAAGCGATACCCACCTACTCACATACAATGTTTTAAGAAAGAAATTACATGATTGTTGGGCATCAGATCCCCCCACAGCATGTTTTGGGGCTCAAAGCCTAGGTTTTGGTCAAATGTATTGTAAGACTCCGCGAATTGAGGGCGTGGAGCGTGAAGTATATGTTGAGTCATAGGGTTGTCTGCCCCAAGTTTTGTAATGTAATGTAATGTCATGTCGGCCTACCCATGGTCCACGGACCATGGGATTGTATAAATAGAGTGAGGCTCTAAGTTGTAAAGATAGCAAATGAGCGAAGGAAAAGAAGATATATGAATATGAATGATTCGAGCACATAGTAAGAGTCTAAGTGTATTGGGTTGTAGTAGTAGGAAGAGACCCTGCAGCTGAGTGCACAGAGGCTGAGTAGAGTTTGCAGCTGAGTGCACGGATCCTTGTAGCTGAGTATGCAGGGTGGTATCGAGTCTGTAACCTTGAATGAAGAATAATAAAGAGAATTTGAT
Source organism: Pinus taeda (assembly GCA_000404065.3). Lineage (NCBI taxonomy): Eukaryota > Viridiplantae > Streptophyta > Pinopsida > Pinales > Pinaceae > Pinus > Pinus taeda. The sequence goes on along the minus strand of APFE030067172.1, from coordinate 134,248 downwards.
TCCAAATTTTGTGCATCTGCTTGCGTATTACATTCTATACATTTATACTATTTTGTTTATCACGCACACTTATATGATTGCTGGATATACTGTTAATTATCACAAGTCTTATACAGATAAGTTAAGTAATTGGGTAATAACAGGTTAAATAGTAAGGAACTTGGGTATAATACGGATTGCGCCCTTAGTAGGGTTGCGCGAAGGTAGTATCACAGGTTGCGAGGGACTAATAGATGCGCATAGCGACGTGGGCGTAGGGTAAAACTGCGGATTGGCAGATGCTCATCAGACATCTACAGGGTACAGAAACCTGGTTCTAGCACCCTCCCATACTACTTCGGGTGAGACCTTAGTCCACGCTCCGTAGACTGTTGCTGAAAGGGCCAATAGTATCAGGATTTGTTTGACTAAATCACCTCTGAACCTGGGTCAGGCCCCTACAAGCCAACAAATGGTTCTGTTGCTGGGACCGAGATCTGCATAAGGGATGTCTGATGTCGTGCCACTGGAATCCAACAAAGAAAGAAATTGAAGCGTGGTTGGACAAGAATATTCACGAGTTTGCGGCACAAGAAAACAAAAATACGCGAGTATCTAAGGAATAGTGATTGGAGCACTACTTGTATATGGAAATCCATGAAATTTTCTTTGCATCCTTTCCCTCTGAGTTGTATGAGTGGATCACGAAGCTAGCAGACAGTCAAGGAAGGTGTAGGCTCGACAAACCAATTGTGTGGATTCCAGAATTAGTGCGTAGACTAGCACTGTTAGGAGATAATATCGCGCGAGCTGTGGACCATTGGCTCGACCGAATTATAGGAGGATTTATCACTGAGTTCGCAGTAGATACGACCATTAGCTACAGTGAGGCGGAGCGATGTTTCCTCAAGGGAGAATGATGTAAGTATATTAAATATTTGAACACTTGGATTAAGATGCTATTGTGTGAAAAACAGGTTATACAAATAAATTAATGTTTGGGACTATGGGAAGTGGGAAGATCTATAGAAGCAAAAGTAGTGAAGAATTAGAAACCAGTCCCTTAATTTCCCCCCTCGTAGGAAAGCGAGGAGGAGCTCGCAAAAGTTTTTCCGAGAAGCATGGTCAGTTTGATAAGGTAGCGAATTCCACGCTTACCACCTCCACCTACACCGCCACCCATCTCACCCTCCTCACCTCCATCTCCACCCACTCCACTTCCACCACCACCACAGTTCAGTATGACAAGTGCGATCAAACTACCGGTATTTAGAGGAGTGGGGAATGAAGATCCGGACCAATTCTGGTTCGTGGTAAGGGCTGTATGGGAAGCACAAGGCGTCATGGATGACAATATCAAGAAGGCTACGTTGGTGAGTGCATTGCAGGATTGCGCATTAACATGGTACATCAAGCATTCTAATGACCATCCGAATGCAGGAATCGCAGAAATCCAGACCGCGCTGAACAAGGAATTTAGCAGGCCAAAGTCGGAAACACAATCAATCATCGGGTTTAAGGAGATCGCGATGCTCTTGGGCGAGACCCCCTGGGATCTGGACCAAATGCTGAAGGGTATGATTCATGAAGCCAACATGACGTTAACGGATGGACAACACCGCGCATGGTTTGTAGCGTCACTAACACCGCACTTAAGGACGACGCTATCACAACAAAAAATTTCCACCCAGGCTGAAGCTTTGGTGATGGCGATGAGATTGAATGAGACCCCTATACAAGACCATGGTCTGGGAGTCCGACAAATCCATGCGCAACTGCAAAATCTGTGTTTGGAGATGCAGAGTTTGAAACAGGACAGGACACCTCGATTAGAGGCGCGCGAGGAGGTATGGTGCATAAAATGCGAAGGCCAGGGGCATGACAAGGACCATTGTCTAGTGTTCGCGAATTACTTAGCAAGAGGAGGGTCGATGCCGTTAAGACTTGAGGCACCGGCATGACCAAGCGCGGCGCCTGCATTATGGTGCACGATCTGTCAGATAGGAGGAAAACACACTACGGATAATTGTCATCTATTGCAGAAGTATATGCAGACGTACCAACAATTGTTTTGTAACTTCTACAGGTTGGTAGGCCATGATGAGCACACCTGAAGAAGCTACGAATTAATGATGTATTAGATTCTTTCCTACAGGGTGCAGACCAAAACATGGGCCTTTGAACCAAATGTAGGAATGGTGCGTGCTGGATTTCAGGGGCGTGGTCGAGGTTGAAGTGGAATGGGACCAGGAAGGGGTCACAGATAGCTAATTTTTTACAATTGTGGAGGGTCAGGGCACTATGCCCACGATTATACAAACCCGACAAGGACATCATGTTTGTATTGTACTCAGTTTGATCATGAGGCAGAAGACTGCCCTACATTGATAGCGAGACTGTGCGAAAAAGGGGTACTTCAGCCCCCTCCGACTCAGAATTTGCAGATGATGAGGTCTGAGCTGCGCGAAGAAGACCCGAATGTAAACATGATGCTCCTGAGCGGTATGACCATTAGCAATGATAAAGGGAATTAGTCAGAAGAAAGTGCGTGGGTTTGCAAGGCTCCTACAAAGGAACCTGAATTTGATTTAGAACGCGCAAAGGAGACATTCATGGAAGCTAGGAAGAGCTTCACGGAGGCCTCCACTTCAGGCAGTAAGGATCAACTAGAACCAGGGATGGATCCTTCAATGCTTACTACCTTTCTAGAGACATGCATGAAACTGCTACGCAACAACAAGGCAGTAAAATGACTACAGGAACTTATCACTAGGTGCACGAGGTCAGGAGAACTGCGTGTGGTTCAGAAACTTGGAAAGCATAGATTGCACACAGGAAGGGAAATGAGGTTGTTTGCACAAATTGGCCAGTATGAAATGGATCAGGTTATCCTGGATCTCAGATTGGACGCGAATGTACTGCCAAAGCAAACATGGGAATGCATGGGCAGACCCGCGCTACAGTGGTCTCCTATTCAGTTACGAATGGTGAACCAACAGAGGATCTTACCCATGGGAAGATTACAAGGGGTAGTAGTAAATATTGAAGGTGTGAGCGCGTAGGCAGATTTTGAAGTGATAGAGATTGTTGATGACAATAATCCCTATCCCGTGCTACTAGGAATAGACTAGGCCACCGATATGAACGGAGTCATAAATCTGAAGAAGCACAAAATGATCTTTGAAAAAAAGTCACTACGCGTAGTAGTACCGCTAGATCCAACAGAAGGAGCAAGATACACTGAACCGGTGCTCGACGATGATGGTGATGACGATCTCGATTGTATTTACAAGATAACCGTGCGAGAAGAGGATTGGGTGAATCCGACTACAGATGGAAGGATTTTGTGGGAGCGCGAAAGCTCCTGCACTTCAGATTCAGACGAAGAGATAAAGCGATTCCAAAATCGGCTACACGAAGTATCAACGCTTAATTGCAACATGATGGTTAGAGCATTGTGTTGCATGACAACAAAGGCAAGGGAACTGCCTACATATAATGGGTTGACAACGGTGGATGAATTCTTGAACAAATTTGAAAGCGCAGTACCAAAACAATAGCGGTTTGATGCTTTGAAGTGGGCACTGCATGCAATGCCCGCATGATGGTGGGGTACGCATCAAGGAAGTTTTGAGGACTAGCACGGATGCAGAAGAATGATGCGCCTACGATTTGGGAAACCGTAGATACAACTAGTAAACAAATATGACGGACAAGATGATCCACACACACACCTCGCGAAATGGACCAAGGTCTATGGGGAAAAGCCACAACCTGAATGGGTACATTTATTCTATCGTACCCTGGATGTCATACCCATGAATTGGTATACTGAGACAGAGCTCTGCCATGGTACGAGCGAATGGGATGTCTTGCGCGAGGGATTTCTCTTAACGTTCATGTTTGAAGATCATTGGTCAGATACTGTTGACGATGCGCTACAGGCAGTAAAAGCATGTATCTTCAAAATACCCTAGGAGCCAATGGAAGTACTTCAGATAGAATGGGCGACACAGTGAAGCTGTGCGCTAGAGTGTTACAACGTAAATGTTGAGGAGGATGATGAGGACCCATGAAATATTAACATTTCAGAAATGAAAGGCTGTCGCGAGATTCGAGGACCATCACTTGAAGACCCTGACATCACTGCGCCACGAAAGACAAAGCAGGTCAACTTTAGAACGGAGGCAGAGCCGAAGTACACAACGCTTGGGGACTATTGGGACGATGCCACAATGGTAAGGTTGCTGAGTTACTCTATGAATACCAAGAATTGTTCCCGACCAAAATTACAGACCTAAAAGGGATTGTTGGTGACTTAGGGATTGTGAAGATCACCCTGAAACTCGCCGCGAAGCCAGTTAAGCAGCAACCTTACCGCTTGAATCTGAAGTATAAAGAAAAGGTCTACGACGAATTAGACAAAATGCTCGCAGCTAGAATTATTGAACTAGTGGAAGAATCCGACTGGATGAGTCTTATGGTAGTACAGGAGAAAAAACAGAAGGGCGAAATAAGAATATGCATGGACCTCAGAAAGCTGAATGACGCCTATGTACACGATCTATTCCTGACACCATTCACAGATGAAGTACTGGAGAATGTTGGCGGTCAAGAAGCATACTCATTAATGGATGGGTTTTCAGGGTACCATCAGATCAAGATCGGGTCGGAAGATAGAAGCAAAATGACCTTCATAACATAATGGGGTTGCTTTCAATACTCCGTTATGCTATTTGGACTGAAGAATGCGCCAGCTATTTTTTCGCGCATCGTTGTGGCCGCATTCAAAGAATACATCCACAAGTTCTTGGAGGTCTATCTGGATGATTGGACTGTTTTTGGATTAGTTAAGCACCATGTATCAAGCTTACGCTTGATGATGGATACTTGCCGCTGACACCAAATTGCGTTGAACCTTAAGAAGTACACATTCCTCGTTCCCTTTGGAAACCTGCTGGGACATGTGGTCTACAAACAAGGCTTGATGGTGGACCCTGTGAAGATTGCCATTATTCTAAATTTGGAAGCACTGCAAAGTGTTAAACAACTGCACGCTACTTTGGGGCACACTGGATACTATAGGAAGTTCATCAAAAGTTATGCCCAAATAACAACGCCGATGGAAAAGCTATTGAAAAAGGATGTTACATATTTGTTGGAATGATGATTGCATGAAGAGTTTGGATGTCCTGAAGGGGAAACTGGCCTCCGCTCCAATCCTGGTCTTCCCAAAATGGGATGTGGAATTTCTTGCACATGTTGATGCGTCATGTATTGTGCTAGGAGCCGTACTCACACAAGAGGGCGCAGAGCGCGTGGATCACCCGATCGCGTTTGCAAGTCGGAGATTGTCCAAAGCAGAAAAGAACTATTCTACCATCGAGCGCGAGGGTTTGGCAATGGTGTACCGGCTCCAAAAATACCGACACTATTTACTCAGAGGACATTTCAAGATGTATACCGACCATTCCGTGTTGAAATACCTGGTGAATAAGCCTGTGTTGGGGGGGCGCATATGCAGATGGCTCTTGCATTTCAAGAATATGATTGTAAGTTCATAGTCAAGTCGGGACACATAAACACAGGGCCAGATCACTTGTCACGAATTGAGATGGGCGAGGAACCAACGAATTTGGAGGAGGGACTACCTGATGCACAACTCTTTGCAGTGCGTGTCGCGGACGCACACTTCGAAGACATAATCCATTTTCTAACAACAGGGACTGCACCGAAGGAATACTCAGTCCAAGAGAAGAAGGAATTGGTGGTGCGCCCTCGGTGGACTTTTTTGTCATCGCGGGGCACCTCTACAAAATGGGCAACGATGAGATGTTGCGAAGATACGTACCTGAATTTGAACGAGGTCAGATCCTTGCGGAAGTACATGGGGGTGCTGCAGGAGGACACTATGCAAGATGCGCGACTGCACATAAGATTCTTTGCGCAGGGTTATGGTGGCCAAACTTGCACCAGGATTCGAAAGCGCATTGTAAGGCCTACGACATATGCCAAAGGACTAGAAAACCATCATGAAGGGACGAGATGCCATTAAATCCACAAATCACACTACAACCGTTTGAAAAATGGGCAATCGACTTTGTAGGACTGATCAAACCTCAGGGAAAGACGATTGTGCGCTACATCATCACCGCAACGAAGTACTTGACACGATGGGCGGAAGCGCAGCTGGTCGAAGATTGTACGGCAGCTACGACTGCGAAGTTTTTGTTCGAAAACATGTTGACATGATTTGGCTATCCGAAAATCTTAATGAGTGATTGCGAAACACATTTCTTGAATGAAACCATCAGTGCGCTCACAAAAGAGTTTCAGGTGTATCATCAGAAAAGCACACTGTACCACCCACAAGCGAATGGGACAGTGGAGACATTCAACAAAATACTGGAGACTGTGCTGACCAAAGTATGTAACGCGTAGTGAAACGACTGGGACCTGTGCGTACCTGCCGTATTATGGGCTTAAAGGACAATGTGCAAGAAATTGATGGGACAGACACCTTTCCGGTTAGTCTATGGCACGAAAGTTGTTATGCCGATGGAATACATCGTACCTAGTCTACGAATAGCAGTGCTCATAGGCATGATGGACTGCGAAGCTCTGGAAGAAAGGCTCGCGCAATTAGAAGAACTCAAGGAAGAATAGTTTCTGGCTGGATTTCATCAGGAGGTACAAAAACAACGTGAAAGGGCCTGGCACAACCGCCATATCAAGTTGCGCACCTTCAAGGTAAATGACTTAGTGCTGTTGTATGACAGTAAGTTTGAAAATTTTCCAGGAAAGTTCTGAATGCACTGGATGGGACCATACGTGGTTAAGGAGGTTACAGACGGAGGCATGGTCGAGCTAGTCAAACTAAATGGAGAACCCTTCCCAAGCAAAGTAAATGACAGTCGCTTGAAGCCCTACACGGGTGGGCCAACTATTTGACTAATCAGCCGAAGCACAGTCTTCGCGACCTAAGGAGCTGGATAAGGGCACGGGACTATAAACACACGCAGAAGATGTCGGTACCAAGGTAAGGACACAATTCATGCACAGATGATTCAGAAGCAAGAATGCAGTAGGTACAACAGGCAGGAACTCAGTGTGCTGCCGACATTCAGGTTGTTCGGGACCAGTTGGAGGGACTCTACGTCAAGATCGCGCCACCAAAGTGACTTGAGGGCGAGTCACGATGTTTATGTTAGGGGCCTGTTGGGCATCATATCCCCCCACAACATGTTTTGAGGCTCAAAGCCCAGGTTTTGGTCAAATGTATTGTAAGACTCCGCGAATTGCGGGAGCGGAGCACTAAGTATAGGTTGAGTCATAGGGTTGTCCGCCCCAAGTTTTGTAATGTAATGTAATGTCATGTCAGCCTACCCATGGTCCACGGACCATGGGATTGTATAAATAGAGCGAGGCTCTACGTTGTAAAGATAACGAATGGACAAAGGAAAAGGAGATAGATGAATATGAATGGTTCGAGCATAGAGTAAGAGTCTAAGTGTATTGGGTCATAGTAGTAAGAAGAGGCTCTGTAGCTGAGTGCACAGAGGCCGAGTAGAGTTCGCAGTTGAGTGCGCGGACCCCTGCAGCTGAGTGCGCAGGACGGTGTCGAGTCTGTAACCTTGAACGAAGAATAATAAAGAGAAGTTGATTCCAACTTCTGTGCATCTTCTTGTGTATTGCATTCTATACATTTATACTGTTTTGTTTATTGCGCGCACTTATATGATCGCTAGATATACTGTTAATTATCACTAATCTTACATAGATAAGTTAAGTAATTTAGTAATAATAGGTTAAATAGTAAGGAACTTGGCTATAATATGGATCGCGCCTCGAGTAGAGCTGTGCATAGGCAACATCACAGGTTGCAAGGGACTAATAATGCGCGTAGCGACGTGCGCGTAGGGTCAAACCGCGGACCGCCAGAAGCTCATCAAACATTTGCAGGGTGCAGAAACCTGGTTTTAGCACCCTCCCATACTATTTCAGGTGAGACCTCAGTCCGTACTCTGCGGACTGTTGCTGAAAAGGCCAATAGTACCAGGATTTGTTTAGCTAAATCACCTCTAAACCTGGGTCAGGCCCCTACAAGCCAACAATGATAATTTTCAGAACATGTGTACAATGATAAAAATGTTAAAAATCTGGGACTTATGACATGTAAAATAATGATATTGAAGCATGAAAGCGATACCCACTTACTCACGTTAAGTGATCACAGAGAGAAATGTGTTATGTACTTTTTTTAGGAAAGAAATTTGCTAGAGAGCTAGAGTTAGATTGTTAGTATTAAATCAGTTTATAGGTATATTTATTTAAGAGAACAAAGTCATGACAACAATATTTATTATGTTATTATAGTTTATTATGTTACTAGTGGGATTTGAATTTGGGGCTGGAAAATAACAATCATTTCTACCAACCACCTAAAATAACCCTAATTAACATTAATATTTTTATACTCAATTATCAACTAACATCATTAGAAAGCTCATATTAAAATTAAATAAATCAAGAACAATGATAATATATTTCAAGGTGTTTTAATCATACATTAGAGATAAGACATTCATAAAATAGACTATCAATTCTGCAGTTAAACCAATATTTAACCCTCAAGGCAGACTGCTTCGTAGTTGCTTATAGTAGTTCATTTTAGACTTTGTAGTTGCTTGGTTACTTCTAAAGATGGTTGATATGGATTATGCATACAGTGAATGTGAAGTTGAAAGGCTTGTGCATACTGTGACTAACAGAGCTCATTAATTAAAGAGTATTGTTGATGCATCACTAATTAAAGAGTATTGTTGATGCATCACTGGATGATGTGCCGCTCAAGCCCCTGGAACCTAGGGAACCAAATAGTTCAAGGTAGGGATAAAGGCATTGTCTATGAAGTTATGATAATCATATAGAACACACTTTCAATTTCTTATCGTTAAGTTTCTACTGCAATGTTGGATTGAAAAGGTGAATATTTTGTTAAAATTCTTAGAGGACTAGCAAAGCCAATAAAAGGTAGAAGGAAGGATTTGGAAATGAAAATTAATTTTATAGAAATGGATTTCAAGTAGCAGCAACAACAATAGGCCCTGAGATGGGATATCAACAAAGTGAGCTAAACGGGCAAGCAAATCTCGAGCAGTAGAAAGACCAACATTGAGTTTGTTTTATCAGAGTGTTAAGACATCCCTGAACATTTTTAAGACAAACCCATGTGGGAGGCTGCTCAGGAAAAAAATCCAATGTCTCGGGTAGTCCCAACCCATCAATATATTATTCCTCCAACAAAGTCACTGAAGAATCCAGTACAAAAATCAAATTAGGGTTATCAAAAACTGAACCGCCCTCTGAAGATATCAGTACAAAAGGTAAGCCTATAGAGCCAAAAGCTAAGAAACAGTGAGTTAATTCATTTACTTGCAATTTTCTGTAAATTATGCAAAGTGATCTGTCAAATTAGACGTTGTTGCAGTCCCTATAGTGTATGCTAATATAAACTAATTGTAATTGTATTTGTACAAGAACAAATTTAGTAAGAAGGGTCAGAAACAGAACCACTAACCTAGATTTGCTTTCATAACCAAAAGCGACATCAATCATCTGAAAGATGGCTATCGCTGGTGTAAATGTGGCCAGAAAGCAATTAAGAATAACCACTTTCATAGGTTAATTATCCCTCTCAACTTTCTATAGCATATTTTCCTAAGATAGTGTTAATAAATATGTAAATTCAAATCTTTGAATCTGTAACAATTATCTCCCTTGAGCGAAACCAGCCCATGCTCTTCAACCGCATACAATCGCTTGCTCAAAGTCCCTCCAAAGACACCATTGTAGCAGCTCTTCCAACTCAGAGCACCCAAAAACTTTTACTTCCAACCATAGTATGTTTTCCAGCTTCACACCTTTGTCTGCCCAAAACAACTTCAAATATACCAATGTACCAATGTTTCTTTGCTCGGCCGCTCTTCTGACTCACAGAAACCACTAACACTTGGAATTTTAGTTGCAGGAAATTCATATTCACACATTGCACAATTCATATGGAAATAGTTTTAACCCATGAGAAAATGTGACATATGTCAAAGAGGAGAGGCCAATCTATACTTTTAAGTAAATTTCCTTTTGTTGGAATATTTTGTGTTCTTCTATTTATGGAAGAAAGTGTTTCCTCTCTTTTGGTTGCAATTATTTTGCAATTATGGAGAAGCATGGCAACCTTATGGGAATGCCACAAGGAAGTATTCAACCACTTCAAATTCTTTTAGAAAATTGTTTATATAAAATTTATAATAAGGATACAAGATTTTTTCCATGAACTTTAAATTCTAATAATAAAGGAAAAAGCATAATGCAACCATGTAATTTAGATTTTTTTAAAGATGTTATTCATAGTACCCTAACACAATTGTAGAGATAAAAATCTATTTTTGTCTATCCAACTATAGATGGTTAGTTAGGTTCATGTGTTTCTGTAATTTATTTACTCAAACAAACTTTAGTTTGTATAGTTCTCTTATTTTTTTTATTTAAAATCTAATTTTATAATTAATTATATAGGATTGAAGTCCGCAAGTATGAATTATTATTTTCTCTTTGAATCTCAATTTTTAGTATTGAATTTTATTACTTATTTTAAGCAAAATTTAAATTTAAGAAGTTTAGATTAAAATGTTCATTTAGTATCTATTTATTAATGATTATTTATTTATTATTTTTTTCTAATGGAGTTTCTACAATTTATTTATTTAAAAACTAGTTCATAATGTTTTTCAAAGTTTTTAGTATATGTTTAAAATCTAATTTTGTAATAAATTATAGGAATGTGAAATCTTGTATCACATATGAGATATTATTGTCCTCCATTTTAACTACTAATTTTAGTAGTGAACCTTTAATATTAAAGTAAATTTGAGATCTAAAATGCATTGCATGAGATAAATCTCATGGAATTAAAAAATCAATACAATTTCAAGAGAATGGATTCATGGTAATCATTGAATTGGATCTATAAAGTTAAAGATAATTATTTGTAGCATTCTATTTAGCAATAATTAACTACATATAAAATTCACTTTGGCAAAGACATTGATGAGTTTTTTTTTGTATTGATATCAGAGTAAAGATATACAAATGTCAACTATTGGTCATACACATAAGCCATTTTGGCACTGTCTGCATTATATAAATCAAGCTAAAATTGCAGGTGCCCTTAAGAACAAAAAGAAATAACAGGGGGTTTAGATATACCCTGATAAGTCTATGTATAAGAAGATGAAAAGATATAAGATAGAGATAGTGCTACAACCAACAGTATGGTATGTCAGTATTAGGATAATGTATGGTCATGTTGATGAAACACCATCTACGAGGAGGAAGAATTAGGGCTTTGCAAGGAGAGGATTGGTCCATCCTCGTAGAGGACACTGTCTATGCCCAGTGGCCAAGCAGCCGATTAAACACAAACAAAAACGAAAACAGACTTTCAATAGTGCAAAAAAAAAAGCCTATATTCCCGGAAAAAGGAAGTACTCCATGACATAAGTGTTATGCTCCCAAGTGATTTCCAGGTACCAGTTACCAAGTGTTTCAACCACACCTTTTTTTGATAGGATGTCTGCTTGCATATTTTGGGATCTGCCTATGTGCTGGATTGTGAAACCATTTTGAAGCTGCCAAAGGATCTCTATTCTCTTCAACCATCCTTGTAATGATGGGGTGTTGATGGAGGCCTTTCCTAAAACATGGTCAATTATGATCTTGGAGTCCCCATATACATGTAGGAAAGGAATATTTAGAAAGTTGTTGAACCACAATAGGCCCCAAAAAGCCATTGTTTCCGCCTTGTTGTTGGTGCCATGTCCTCCATTCTAGAGAATATTGTAGGATAGTTGTTCAGATATGGATATCCAAACCCCACTAGCACAGAACCCTTTTTGTGTTGCACCGTAAAAAAAACCCATTGGATACATTAACTGTGAGTTAATGTGCACGTGAGGATTGTTGCTTGGGCGATTGGGTTGGGGAGAAAAAACACTGAAATTTGTTACAATTCTATGAAAGACCTGCTAGAAGTCCTCTCTAGAGTTTTGGACCAAGTAGTTGTTTCTTCATTTCCAGATGGCCCATATATTGATTAAAGGAATGGCCCTCTAGGGGGGCTTCTGTGAACTCCACCACTTCAATGATTCAGTGATGGATGAGTGCAGTATAAAACGGAAACCAAAATATTTAGACAAATTTTTCCATACCTGGGTAGTGAATTTACATTGCAGGAAGATGTGGTTGTTGTTTTCAGTGTCACATTTACAGATAGAACAGATACCTGGCCCTTGCCAATGTCTTTTCTATAGATTCTCCCAGATGAGGTTCTTGTTGTGAAAAACCAACCAAGAAAAAATGATGATTTTGTTTGGAATTCCTGTTTTCCAAAAAGTTGAGGGGAAACGCAAAACTGATTATAGGGCTGGTACTCTAGAGAGAGAGAGAGATAAGTATCAACAACAATAATATTATCAATCTTCATCTTGCCTTCCCATGTGATTAAGTCTCGGGGTTCCTTGCGACATATACCAATGTTTTTTTATATTTGCTATGATCTTGTTCCGTTGTAGGGTTGTGTGACCATTTAGGCCAATGTTGTGTGCTTCTTTCTAAATTGGTAAAGGGCCTAGCCAACCCGCTATAGCTTGACCCCATATAAATATGCCCAAACCATGTAGGATATTTTTAATGTTCTCTGGAATGGAACATTCCTCCCTAGTACCAAGTAGTGGGTCAACAACTATAAGAACACTGTTTCCATTTTGGAACTTCCATGTAAGTTGGCGAAGGAAATAATTCTCCATTTTTCAAAAACTTTTCCAGATGGTTGAACCTTGTTTGATGCCTATGGAGCCTTTCCTGTACCAGTATCCAAAGTCTTTATTACCAAGGTACTTTTCCTGGATGGTATTGCTCCAGGTGCGTTTCCTAAATAATCCCCTCCATAAGGATTTCATCAATAGCGCTCCTCCAAATCTGCAGAGATCCATATTTCCCCATCCACCCAATTCTTTCAGAAGAGGAATGCTGGCCAATTTGGTGAGGTGATATTTCTTCCTTTCGTGGCAGCCTCCTAAATGAAGTTTGCAGTAAGGCAATTTAGCTCCTTGACAATGGCCGCAGGGATATGGTACAAGTGAGCCCAGTATACTGTTAGTTGTGCTAAAACTGTTTGGGTAAGAATAACTCTCCCATCCAATGAGAGGCATCTGAACTCCCATCCAGATATCATTTTATAATAGCGATCAATGATCCATTGCCAGTCAGCTAAATTGTAGCAACAAGGTTTTAGGTGATATCCAAGGTATTTCATTCCCCTTTGAATAGGTATTGCCTTGATACCAAATAAGTATATTGAATGGTTTCCATGTCGCACTTTCCATGATAAATTACAGATTTTCCTTCATTTATATGTAGTCCTGTAGCATCTGCAAATTTCTTAAGAATATTAAAAAGGCATAACCAGGAAAAGCGATAGAGCATACCCAAAATCAATATGTCATCTACAAAAAGACTGTGTGAAATGCTGTTGTTATTGCTTATCGTCAGTGGTCAGAATTGATCCTCCATTACTACTCTTTTTATGTGCAAGCTTAGGCAGTCCATTGCCAGGATGAATAAAAGCGGGGAGAGTGAGCATCCCTGCCTCAGTCCTCTAGCAAATCGAAGGAATTTAGTTGGATGTCCATTTATCAGGATGGCGTAGTTTACCTTGTCAACAATGCCATTATCCAATTTATACATCTGGGACTGAGTCCAATTTTGGTAAGGACGCATCTGAGGAAGCCCCAATCTAGGCAGTCGTAAGCCTTCCTCAGGTCAATTTGGAAGATGACTGCATTTAATTTCTTGGTGTGTATCGTATGTATACTTTCCTGAGTATTTGCAACAACATCAAGTATGAATCTGTCTTTGAGAAATCCATGTTGTTTCAGAGAGATGAAATGCGAAAGAGTATTTCGCAATCTTCCAGCAATTACCTTTGAGATGATTTTGTAAATAGTATTATACAGGGAGATTAGCCTAAAATTTGAGAAAATAGTAGCAATATTTTTCTTTGGGATGAGAGCAATATATGTGGATGAGATGCGTTGATGAATTCTACCCATTGTTCTAGATTCATCAACCATGCTTAGTAGGTCATTCTTTATGAGATCAAAGAAATGAAGGAAAAGCTCGATTGCCCATCCATCTGGGCCTGGACATTTATCCCTCTTGAAAGATTTCAACACTTCCAGGAGTTCTTCCTCGGTGACTATCCTGTAGAGTTCTTCATTTTGCTCGTCCTTGAACATTGTAGGATAGGGCTCAATTCCCCAGATTAGGTCCTCTGCCATTATATTTTCATTTCTGCCATATGTTTCCTGGAAATAATGTATAGTCGCATTGCAGATATCTTGTGTTTGGTGTGTTTTCCCATCCCGAAAGACATTGATGAGTTTATCTTGCAATATAATAAATATAGTTGAAATATTAAATGTGGAGTATTTTGTATTATTACTACTTATAAAGATTTAAAAAAAAATATCACCTTAATTAAAATAATAATAAACTTATCTTGAAATACAACAAACATTTTATATCATTAATTATTTTAAGATAAAAGTAAAATATTACTAAAAACTATATATTATAATGTCTTTTCTATATGGGAAAGCGTTTGACATAGTGAATAGAAATATCCTTTGGGTTGGATTACAAGAGCTAAAATTCCTTTCAAGTTGAGAGTTATTGTGATAAATTCATATGAGAATATTGTTATCAAGTTTAGGAGCATTAAAACTTAGAATAAATGTAATATAAGAGTTACATAAGGTTGTCCCTTGTTCTCCCTCTTTTTAGGTATATATATCAACAAATCAAATATTTTTTTTTGGAAGAAGCAAGTTGTGTTGGCAAGGCTTTAGTTAAAATAATCATTATCATTCTTCTCCAAGGGTGATATTTTTCTTATGGTAAGGTGTCTCTATGATTTTGATAAGAAACTAAGAATTCTAAAAAAATTCTCCTCTAGTATGAATACTAATAAAACAAAGGTAGTGATAATCATATCTAGAAATATCACTTACATTAATTGCATGTATGATTACAATAACTTGGAGGAAGTGACTCCCTACAAATATCTTGAAATCAATTTTCACCACAAGATTAAATGGAACAATAACATTGAGAAAAAGATAAATGGAGTGTGAAAAGTTGATTCCACCCTTGAAAATAATTATAAATTACCAAACCTTTGAAATGGGATAAAATGAAACTTATCTTTGAGACTCATCACTTCTCTTATCTTATATGGCTATGAAGTTTGGGATTGCAACATTTCTTGTGAATCATTGAGAAATTTTGAGTAAATCTATAAACATTTTATTACTTGTAATATTAAAATGAAAGGTAATACACCTTATCATATCATCTTCATAGAAGCAAGTCTTCCCCCCTATTGAGAGCATAGTTATGACTAGGTATCTAACGTACAAAAACAAGATAAATAATGTGGAAGACAAAAAGTTTCTTTCGAGTCAAAATCACATTCAACTTAAACGAAGTTGGCATAAAGATACCAAGATCTGACTAAATCTTTAGGGAATTGAGGAAGAGGTCACTCTATAGAGTATCAACAATATTAAAAATATTATTACATCTAAACTTAAGGATAAATTGTGGGGCAATAATGAAAAAAGGATAAGAGAAAATTAATTTACTACAAGAAGGATAAATAATGTGGAAGACAAAAAGCTTCATTCCAGTCAAAACCACATGCAACTTAAACGAAGTTGGCATAAAGATACCAAGACCTGACTAAGTCTTTAGGGAATTGATGAAGAGGTCACTCTATAGAGTATCAACAATATTAAAAATATTATTACATCTAGACTTAAGGAGAAATTGTGGGGCAATAATGAAATAAAGGATAAGAGAAAATTAATTTACTACAAGAAGGTGATTAACGCTATTCCAAAAGATGAAAAATATATCTTTGTTTTAACTAATGTAAAGAAAAAAATAGTATTGCTAAAAATAAGAATGAGATCTCATGAGCTCCATAATGAAATAGGACATTGGACAATACCATGGGTCAAAAGAATTTGTTATCTTTGTAACATTAAAAAAGTCCTGACGATGAACCACACTTGTTGGTTTGAAACACGTCGGTAAATGAATTATGATGTGATGTTCGCTGAAATTTTCTTCCCAATACTGATATGGATCACAAAGGCCTCAACTCTACAATTAAAAAAAATGAAAATAAAAAACACTTTCTCATAAAATGTCTTATATACAGTCACGTCAAATCTTAATTTCTAAATTTTTATTTTAATATAATCTTCCTAACCTTTTAACTTCAAAAAACTATATAGATTTAAATAACTATTATATATTATATTATATAATATTTTGAAAAAATAAATAACATTTTAAAATAACCTAAATATATATTTTAAATGGAATAAATCAAAATCAATCTTAATAAACGTTCATATCACAAGTATCGTTCTTAATAAAAGTTCATATAAAAGTTCATATAACAAGCAACATCATAATAAATTGAATATATTAAATATTAAATAATATAAATAATAGTCCCAAAAAAGTATTGTAAATGAAATATTAAATACTTAAAATTTTAATACACAATTTACTTGCAATATTTTTTAACAACAATATATAAAATTACTATTGTTGTACGTGTTATCTTACCTTGTATGTTATGACTATCGCATCCGAGTGGACTGATCTGGTAGAAGATGTGTATGTCCTTTTGTGTTATGTGTTTTTAGCCGAGTTGGGACTGATCCCTTTCAACTTGGAACTCACCTTCACCCTTATCTCCCCCTTTTGTGTTGGAACCTCTCATACATATTCCTTGACTCACTGCAATAGTCACACCCTTGCTACTGATAGAGTTATCTTACTTGCCTCGCTGCGACATTGCGGTCAAGGCATTACCTTACAACCCACTCCTGGGACTCCTACACCAAATGGTCTAAGGTATAATTGGGACTTCTTACCAGGGAGATCCCCTTGACATGTTGGTAGGTCCAACACCATTAATAGAGAATTAGTTGACAAAAATCAAGAGATTGCTACTTTACAGGAACAAGTGCAAAGCCTACAACAGTCAATTAAAAATCATGTTTGCACCATTGTGGTTCAAGCTTAATTAGATGACCCCTCATAGAAATTGACAAAGGTCATGACATAGCTCAGAATTTCAAAAGTTGAACTAAAGAAAACCCAACGATGATTTGTCCATTGTAAGGGAGAAATTGAATGTAAATGAGAGTCGCTTGAACATAGCAAATGAAAATAAAAATCATCTTACCAGTAAGTATAAGGTAGGTCAAGATGAAATCAAAGAGTTGAAAACCAATTTGAAAGGTAATATTTCTTTAATTGAGGCTAGACAAATTTTTTGGGATGACATTATTCAAGAAGTTCGTTCTATAGGGGAATATATTCATATAATTGCATAATAGATGATTATGATAAGAGGATTAGAAATGAGCATTGATATATGCAAGAAACAAGTATAACAAAAAGCACTCAAGGTGAAGAAGATAATTAAGTTTTTGAATGAAATATATTCAATATAATTAAGGGCGAGAGCCACAATCTTTTGGACTAGGCACACTAGTGACAACGTACTTTAACATGTGAAGGCTATGAAACTCATGTGAAGGTAAGGACTGCGTGATGGGATCTGCAAAAAAGTATTCATTCCATTCATCGTAAGCTTTGTTCAAGTGAAAGAAATTGGTTGGGTGGATTGCTGAATCAAATTTTTGTTGCAGAAGATAGCATGTCAGTTGTCAAATTAAACCATGGAATTCTAAGGCAGTGAACACTAATCAGGCTAATATTGAGATAAAAAGATAAAATAATCTGAGACAGGCTGGGACGAGACAAGTAGCTCATGTGAACCATCATATTGAGTTGATCTGAAGGAATATTGTAAAGTAGGTTTGTGTAGACTAGATTGTTTCAGATAAGAAAACCATAATGGCAAATTCAAGGTAACAAGAAACCATGATGAAGGAGCGAGAAGTGTGAAATTCTATAAAATACCACCCAAGGGACAATTGAGGAATGAAAGAATTGGTTAAATGAAGTCTTCAAGTAATAAAGGATTAGAGGATACGAGGGCAGTTTAAGTTGGAACTAGGAGAAGAACGCAAGGGTGGTGCCAAATCAAATGGTTATGATGGAGATCACGATGGTCTCTTCATGGTATTCTCCTGCAGTCGGTTGTCAATCAGTGATACGTGAGATATGCCCCACCAACATGGATGTCCTCGTCGTGGGAGGGGACAACATGCCCAGGTTGGCCATCCCGAGCTTGAATTCAGTTCATCATCCACTAATACGGCAAGACATGAGACAAAGGGCACAAAAGCCATTTCTCCAGTTCTCTCTCCAGACCACATTGAGGCACCGACTTCTTTGGAATCCCTTGTTGAGCAGCTGCAGCACATCCAAATTGATTTGGAAATCCTAAGGGGCCAAAGGTATGATGACCGAAATGAGATAGTGGCCTATCTTACCGATATTGAGTATAATCAAAATGAAATACTAGCTCAACTAGACAGTGTTTGGCGTAGTCACCATCACACTAATGATCACCTTCAAAGCTTGGAAGTGAGAGTGGAACATATTTATTTCCACATTCATGATTGTGTTGATTACTTTGCTGCTTCCCCTGTACTCCCCCCCCCACCCCCCTCCTTGATTCGATGATGTCAGTTCTGGTCTATTTTTTGGTTATTTCTAGCATGACATGGCTTCTGTGCCTCATGAAAATAATGTATGCTAAGTGTCCTTTTTGGTACCCTCTTGTCCCCAACCTCAAAAAGTCTAGTCAAAATGAGAGTGTGGGGACTGTTGAGACAATTTTTATATGCTATGCCATTTTGAAAATATAATGAAAGCAGTTTGATTGAAAATAAAAATAAAAAATCAAAGCATCATCATTGTACTAGACGCAAAGCTAGAGGCCGAAGGGGTGACAATTGATTTCTCAAATGCGCTTAGAGGGAGGAATGTCTTATTGGTCTAGATATGCAACATTTAGTCTAGAGGGTTTGAGGAGCCATTGCCTATATCTTTTCTCAAGGTCAACGAGGGATTCATGGGAGGAGAGTGTGTTTGATATTTTTAGCGCGCAGGTGGATCTGCCCAGATTGTGACTCATCAAAACACTAAGTGACGAGAGACAAGCGTCAAATCAATCATACCACATTATGGCTCCATATTTGCAAGGTTCGCTCCCGAAGCACCTTTGGGTAATTTAAACAAACTTAAACTTTCTTGCTTTGTGTTTTTTTGTACACTGGCTGTTTTCATCTCTCATAATGCCTGGAATGTCGAGTGGGTCAAATTGGTGGTCTGGTTCGAAAATTACAATTATAGTTTTCCCTTTCTATTTTCTTTAGTAAGGTGTAGGGGCTCAATGGTCCTCAATTGCGTGGTTAATTGGTTTAGTGTGTGGTTGTCTATCAAATGGGGAAAATGATTGGTCATACCAAGGAGAGTTATCCTAAGAGTTGTTCTAGGTCTTTGAGTTATTTCCGTGTCATCAATTATAGTGACTCACGTTCTTGAATTGGCCAGTTCCTTATCCTGGGTGAAGGGAAAGATGATTTTTTTTCTCCTTTGGGGTTGAGTTGGCTAGTATTGGGTTTTCTACATAATTTAACAACTTCATTTGTTTAATTGTTGGGCTCCTCATCCATGAACTTGATGCTTCCTTGTCCTATGGAAAGTGGCAAGCAGGTTTTCTCCCTTTTAGGGGCGTGTTGGCATACATTGATCGGGTTAGGGAGAGTCGTCCAACCCAACTATGTTATGTGGTATCTTAGAAACCTCACAACAGTCTGGTCCATATACATAAGGAAATAAGGGTGGAAACAGGAGGGAGACTAACATTTTATTGTCAGTTTACTATGACTAGAGGGTGTATTCAAAGTGAGTTCGTGACAGAAGTAGTGATTAGAGAGGTGAAGGAGAACATAGATGTGCACAATGGAGGGGCATACAATATGTATGCTCATCATGGAAATACATGCAAAAGGTTGGAGATGCGCAAAGTACAACGACACTCAACAATGATAGGGACAAGGAGAAATAAAGGATCCTTCATCCCCTCAATCCCTTCCTGTGATGGAAAACACCCCCTCTATGGTAGATATTATGAACACTCTTGAACAGATGTAGAGACCGCTTGAACAACTAAACTGGTCGTGTCAATATGGTCATAGCGATATCCTGGATTTTATGAACCACCTCCAAAGCACTTTGTGGGAGACAAAAATTCCAAGAGTAAATGGACAAACTGGAATCTTGGTTTGCACACATGGAGGGCCGCGTACGTTTTGAATTTAAACTCTAACCATCCCATGGCTCATCTCTAGATAATCTTGTCCCAATAAACTTTGATGATGCTTGATGAATGTTGGTTGTTTTTATGTCTTGTTAGTATGTTGGCAATGGATGTTGGTTAATGTATGTCTATCACAGTCACTTTGGCAAGCCATTTTGTATTTTGGAATGCACCTTTTGGCCAAAAAAATCTAGTAAGAGTGAGGCCAATAGACTTTTGAATTATGCTTTGAAACAATGTAATCTGATGCCGTAGTAGAATTTTTTTACTTACAAGAAAAAGTAACATATAAATATTATTATATATTATAAATAATTGGTTATGTATGTATTATTTTTTTGATTATCATAATTATAATATAAAGAATAAATATTACTTTCAATATATATATAACATAATATATTGCTAAGGTGTATTCTAACTAATGAAGGAAATGGCTTTTTGGTTGGAATTTGACAATACAATTTCTAAAGAGATTGTGATTTTTTGTTGTTTAAAGTACACTTTTGAATGCATAAATAGATTCGTCACCTTGAAAATCCATGAGGCGCTCAATCTTAGCAAATTAAACAACTTAAAATTAAGGTTTTTAAAAATTTGTATCGGATTTTGAACAAAATTGACAATACTGAAAAAAGAGTCATTTTCTCTATTATTTAGACAAGGTCTCAAGTGAACATTTTATCCATAATAATTATGATTATTTATTTGTCATAGATCATTTATTTAAAATATTGGACATTTCAAAAATTTACATAAAATTTACTTTTAAAATGTTTAAATAACATGATGACCAATTATGAAAATCTGAGTTCTCAGTGATACAAACAATAATCACTTCATTGAAGGATTTGATGGTGAAGGTTGTGAAATTCCCAAAATGCCAAATGCCTTTGTAGCTCCCATCGCTAGAGAAGGTGGCCATCATATGTGTAGTCTGCAATTTTATTTTCCGAGCTTTTAATGCCGACAGGGTTGGGGGTTTGAACTTTACCACTTAAGACATGCGTTAAAGAACATGGTGGAACATAGGAAATCCCATCTTCTTCTGCATAAAATTCCTCAACCACTGGTAGCTCATGGGAAGAAGAGAGAAGTTCTTTGCAGTGATTGTTACAAAAATAAAAAATATGAACGCAAGGGCTGCGATGTGACGTCGATGAAGAGTCTACTTGTTACCAAATATTGTTTCCCAGAATAGTCCATGCTCCTTTTAACATAGGAGCCCACTACAATAGAGTGTTTAGCTCCTGTCAAAGGAAAAAATCAAGGTGAATCTGTGCCCCCTATTGGAAATATTAATAGAACTGTCATCGAACCTAGGACCCCGAACTATGCAGAGGCAGGAACCACGATGGAAGAAGGTAATAAGCTAAAAAAGAGGGTTTCCTCATGAATAAGAGTGATGTTTACAATGGAGAAGTCGAGGTTACCAAGTAAGAGCCCTTGCCTAAAACCTAGGAAGATGCAGTGCCTTTCCCTGAGGGTTTCCATGGGGTTCTGAAGCAAATCAATGTTGGGGAATCTGCTAGTGAGAAGGTTAAGTCTGTCACTGCTTTGAGGCTTTTTCAAATCTCGATCAAATTGATTTACGGGCATTCGATTTTTTTCTGGGTCAGATCTACAAATATGGTAAAAGACCTCAAGCTATCACTGGAACTGAAAATAGGGCTACGCTCTGGATTATAATGCCTTCTTTTCGAAGATAAGCAAATGGAAGATCTCTTTCATCTCCCTATTTATAATATTTGCAGGGATGTCAAATTTTTCTTAGATCTTCAACTACATGGGTAGATTTGGGAAAGCCTTCCTCTTCCCAAGCCTTCTCTTACAAAGACATGGTCTCAAATCAAGTTCCCCAAAGTGCAGAGTTGCCTCAAGAATGCCCCTTTCCCTCAGGCAAGGTGGCTCAGGCCTAGGTTGCTCCGAGTCCCTTTATAGTAGACAAAGTTGAGGGTGTTCCTTTAGTGGAAATATCTCATCTAGATCTAGAAGGAATCTATGAGTTATTAGCAGGTAAGGGTCGCATCTACCATTTCAATGGGTTATGGCTGCGTACAAAATACATTTACAAATGGATCCATTCAACTTGGACCAAGGCATGTAGGGTCCTCTTCTGTTCCAAGGGTTTCTTCATCATCATTTTGACAATGATGCAGATTATCAGAATGCTCTTTCCAAGTGGCCTTGATTTTGGGCAAAAGTTGGGCTCTTCCTGATCCCTTAGTTCCTAGATTTTGACCCCTCCATAGCTGTGATCATAAAGATACGCATTTGGGTTAGGCTCCTTAATTTGTTGGCCCATCTATTGCATTCTTCAATGTTTCTGGGTATTGGAAACAACTTGGGTTGTTTTCTGACAACAGACCCCTCATGAGGCTAGTGTGGAATTTCCACCTATGACAAGATTTTCACATCAACAAAGGCTTTCTTGACATAATTAATTTAAAAATAGGTGATTTTCACTGGACCCAACAACTGGACTACGAAAACATTGCTTTTCGGTGTCGACTTTGCCATCAAACAAGTCACCTTCAGAACTCTTGTTCTCAAAATCTAGTGAAACAAAATCCCAAATCTAAAACATGGAAGACATGCATCTCGCTTCCTCGAGAAGATGAGGATTCCTGTTCCTCGGATCAGGAAGATGATGAGTCTGATGATGACATGCTCCCATCAAATGAGGGGAAGAATTCAAATCTTCGAAAACATAGTGAAGGAAGTCAAGAGATCCAAGTTTTTCCAGCCAGAAGAGAATAACTCAGTAATATCTCTGATGGGTGCCATGAAGTGCACCCATGAATCAACCTCCTTGGACTCTGACAAGGATGCCTCCTTAGATTGTTAGAATAATCTTAAGGTAGCTTTGGTAGCCACACCTCCAGAAGGTCGGACCAAAGTAGCAAAGAAGAAAGGAGAGAAAGGACACACTAATGATCAACCCCAAGCTGTGTGATTCCAATGTTTTTGTTTTTTCATTTTCTATATGTGTTATGTATTTTGTTTCATGGTCATCCTTAGGTCTGTTCTGTCTATGGCCATCATATGCTATTAACGTAAAACTTTTTATATTAATAGAAATCTTTTTGTATTGACTTATAAAAAAAGGACTACTTATGAAAATCTAAACGTTAATATTTCATATATGTATATTTTATATTATTATAAATTTATATATTTCATCATGAATTTCAAGGTCACTACCTAAGAGTAATATATATATATATATATTATATATATATAGAGAGAGAGAGAGAGGGAGAGAAGAGAGGAGGAGATATTTTGGTGTACACAACCTCTTATTTGTAGGATAATGAATTCTCTATGTATTTCAATTTGATTATTAAATAATAATCTATGACAAATAAATAACTGTAATAAGATGAAATATTAAATACTTAAAAAGATTATTTATTTCCAAAATGTTGATAACTAATTATGAAAATCTGTATGCTAAATGTATATTTTAGATCTAATTATAAATTATATATAATCATAGTCTAAATGTATATTTTAGATCTAATTATAAATTATATATAATCATAGTCCAATTTTAAGGTTATAAGAAGTCAAACACTAAATTGGTGTATGAATCATGATTTGTGGAATAAGGGATCCACCTCCACATAATGATTTGACTGTTAAAACCCCTTATTTATAGGATGAGAGATCCCTTATGTATAACAATTTGATTATTAAAGTTTAAGGAGGTGTATATACTCTATCCCTTTGGATTTGGACATATGAAATCCTCAAAGAAAACAATTTTTTATATACCATAGTCTAGCTCTTTTACATTTTGGCATTTTTTTAATCATATTTTTTTTGTAGGGATTTTTTGGAATGACAAATTTGAGTTCTGTAATCTACATAATCCAAGTGCTTAAGAGTTATTTCAAAACTTGAATCAATTTATGCATTCAAAAACACATTTTAATAATGCAAAAAATCACCAAACTCCCCAAAAACTATATAACTAAATTCAACAAAAAAAAAAAAAAAAATATAAATAAATTAAGTTATACCTTTTATATATTCTTTTAATTTATTGAAATAATATAATATATTATTACTCCTTGTCAAGGTAGGATTTTCTTGTTGATCACTATTACTTTAACATTGATTGATGCAACTTCTAATGTTTAATTTTGAAAAATAAATATTTATTTTTCAGTATTATTAAAAACCATTTTTTCAAACATTTGATTAGAACATAATTTGAAGGTCTTATTGTAATCTTTGCACAATATAATGGCATGTAGATAATTGTCTCACATATTCTATGTCATAATTTAGGGATATGGTTGCAATATTCACGCATGATTTTTAGTTACTTGGGTAGTGATTTTTTATTATTAAGCATGAAAAGAAAATCACCCCCAAATAAAATAATTAAAAATAATTCATAAATAACATATTTACTATTTACCATTAGTTACTTCCCACCATAATTTAAACAAATCTTTGTATTAAAAATGAGCATGAATAAGATGTATCATGTAAATAAATATATTTACTAGAAGTCTCACCCTTATTTATGTTTTTCTTAACATTTATGTAAGAGTTAAATTATAAATGTGTAAATTTATTAGTGGTTACTACCCACCAAAATTTATGCAAATTCTTACTATAAAATTCAATTTGCTTATTGACCACTACTAATTTGACCTTAACTATTATAAATTATAATTTTTTATCCAAATTTTTACACACCATGGTTTCCCATGAAAAAAACTTAAACTACCATATAGTACCTCAATATAACACCTCTAAATTAAATAATCTGAAGTTCATCTGGTAATTTTTTTGGTTGTTGTAGGAGTAAAAATTGAAAAATAACATCATTGTCAATAACTAAAAAGATTTAAAATACCGTGATTATCACAATCCCCTTCATCGTTCATGGATGGCGGCCATTCCATCAACATAATAGAGGCGGTGGCTTTAGGTCAATTTCAACCTCGATAACCATGAGCTGATTCATACGCGGCTGATGTTGATTCCAATACACACGGGACTTCCTGCGCTTCTCGTGCAGCTATAAACGCGGACTTCCTCCGCCTCCCGTGGGAGGGGGAAAATTAAAAATGGTAGCGTAAATATAGAAATTCTGTTTTTTTAGATGAATGAAAAAAATGTTGATTTTATTATTATTATTATTATTTAATTTTAAGGTTATTGTTAAGTTAGATTCACATTAGTGTATGAGATTTTTTCGTTTGTGGGATCCCGGATCTATCCCTGCATACATCTTTTATCTCTCTGTTTGAACTTGTAACTTTTTTAAGAGGAAACCATGCCTTAATTGGATGCGAGATAATCTGTGACACATATATCTAAATTCAAATATATTATATATATATATATATATATATATATATATTAATTATTTGAAATAATGTTGATTTCACTTTACATATAAATTTATTTATTAAAAAAGGTTTTAGTTTAATTGTTTAATTTTTATAAAGTTGTTGTTGATATTTAAATTATTATATAAAGATGTTCAACACTTTAATGTTTTCCTGGCTTATGAATCTTCTTTTGTTTATATAAGGATGGTATATGATGATCCCTATTTCATATTACTCCAATGTACTTATTGGCGGTTGGTAAGTCCGGAAGTGCATGGTTTTACTCTTGTCATTCTCTTTTGCATTTTTGTAAGGTTCATTGGCCTTGACCATGGATACATCACATTGATATAGTTTGGGTTTTTTTTCTCTTGTGTCTCAGCGATGTCTAGTTTTCAAGGTTGAATACCTAGTAATGGTGGTTCTTTGGTTGTAGTTTTCAAGGTTGAACACGTAGTAATGGTGGTTCTTTGGTTGTACCTGGTTGAAGTTATGGTCTTACATGATTGTCTTTTTGGAAGTGTGGAAAGCTTTATGTAATCAATGTAATGTTATATCTTTTATTAATGAAATTATTGCAAAAGCTTAAACAAGATATTTTCATTATAATAGTTAATCATAATAATTATTTCAATATAAATTATTTATTAGGAAGGGTTTAGTTAAAATTTATTTTGAAATTATTAGTTTAGTATTTAAAATATTGAAATGAAAAAAGTGAAGTGAATAACATACCATCCACACAATGACATAAGACATACTTTAAGACTAGCCAAATCCATCTTAATTCCAATCTACTAGCCAAATCCATCTTAATTCCAATCTACCAAGCCCGATAGGGATTAAGTCTCTTAAGATACAAACCTCTTTTAAAGTGAAAAGAAATTTGATCCCTCCGATGCTTGGTAGATCCAGAGAGTCAAGATGGATCTAGGCTGGTTGAATGATTAATTTTATATATTATATGATATTATTGTTTTTATTTTTATGTAATTTGACCCAATCAAAATGTTCTATTGATAATTATAATTATTAATTATTTTGTTTTCCTTTGTTTTTAATTTTATTTTACCTTGACCATGTCAAAATGTTTACAAGACATTACATTACATTACAACATATCTACCACAATGGGCTAGAGAGTGTCTCTTGGCGCAAAAACTAAATATGGGAAAAATCCAACTAAAAGATGAGGCTATCCAGTGTTCTTTTCTTTTTCTTTTAACCATGGTGAATCAATATCACATAACAATAATTTGGGCGATGCCTGTGATCAAATCTCCAACTGCCACTATAACACCAAGAGTATATCCAATACCAATACAAATAGTTATGAAATATAAATGCAAAGAAAGCACACCCATTATGGCATTATCAAGGACATTGTTTCATGTATGGCCCACACGAACTTCTATTTTCCATGTTCTGATTCAATATCCCATTCTTAGATGCCATGCTCAACTATGGAACAATAAATTATACAATGAGAATGGAACTCATTTTTATCCTAATGGTTAAATATTTAACATGAGCTGACAATTATTAGGATCTGAATTTTTGCATGCCTCAATTCCTCATTATAGATAGAACTTTTGTCCGTATAAACTCCAAATTAGGGTTAGGGTTTTAAACCCTCTAGAATCTTCTTGAAAGTCCACATGTGTGAGTAATGGGAGTTGAAGTGGCATCCACTTAATATCGTGGTGGTTAACAATATGTGTCAACTTATGGGAGGCATAATTATCTCATGCAAACTTTGGTTGATGTGATTATAGTGTTGTTGGAAAGCTCTTAATGTGTAGAATAATGTTGAATGGTTAGGAACTTAACAATAAAATTTTGACCCAAAAAACAACCATTTAAGGCCTCAAATAGGTTCTAGAAGTTTATGGATCCTAAATCACCAAAGAGGGACCTATCCCTAAAATTTGTTCTTGAAGTCAATAACTCCAAAGTTTCTACCTATAAAGATTTGAAATTGATGATAAATTCAATAATGATCCATTTTGGATCATACCTAGGCCTCTTAAGGAGGCTTTTTGTTCCCAAAATATTTTACAAAAGGAGGTGAGGGAAATTATCCACAACCTTATTCCGTATTACCATTTCGCCTTGCCTATAAGTTGTCATTTTAATACAACCTACCAAATTTCGTGTTGCTCCCATCTAGTTTTTTGGATTTCCTTTGCAAAAATATATCTTCTACTAAATATACCTAATATTTTGGTGCTAAATTGTATATGGTAGGTAAGAATTTATTATAAGTTTCCCCCATCCAACATCGAAGAATTATTTTTTTAATTTTCCATATTCGCCACTGGGTAAGTGTGCATACATGGGGATATTGAGTCTTTAGGCATTGTTTTCTACCTTCTCCAACACTTCAAAAGTATTAGACCATAGAGTCTTGGTCTTATCACCAATACCCTATATGATTTATTTGTTTAGATGTAACTAAACTATGTCTCCCACCTTGATGATTTTCTTATTTTTTGTGATCATGTGAGGCCTTGTATTTTTCTTATGACTTCTTCAATGTCTCCTGAACTCAAATGGATTTTCTTGATCTTATTAATGAATTTTTCATCCTTCAATGCTTCACATATGGTTCTTCCCTCACTCCTACTTTCTATCCATATATAACATCTAAAGGAAATATGGAAAATACTTGAAGCATGTTTCAAAAGGGCACTTAGTAGTAGAATTATGGATTGATATGTAATAAGAGTGTTGGATATAAATCAAATTTTCTTCCTAGGTCCTCACATGATTATGATTGTATCCCTTAAAATATGGACCAATGTCATATTCTTATGTTTTCCTATCTATCTGTAGCTGTAAAGCTATGGATCTATCCAACTTGGTGTCCATCTTCACCCAAAGTGTAGTCCAAAATGCAATGAGAAATCTAGTGTCTTTATATGATGCTCCTTGGTATCCAAAAATGCACCTATATGTTGTCAAAGAACATGTTTGTTGCATTGATCTTGTCCCTTTATGGTCTTTTTACAAGGCATGAGAATGCAAATCTTTCTAAACTTGTCATCTATCACAAATAAATAGTCATATCCCTCCTTATTCTTCAAAAATCATTAATGAAATCCATAGAGATGCTCTCCCATGGTCTAGTAGGTACGAGTAAGGGGTGGTATAAACCTTTCTTTCTATTACTAGGGTTGGTAGTACATCAAATTATGAATCCTCTAATAAATTAAAGTACAACTTCTTTCATTCTATGATAATACATATGCCTTCGCATATTGGAAACCATTTTCCAAACACCAATATGCCTTGCAACTTTGGAACTATGAGCCTCTACAATAAGGCATGATATTTCACCAATAGGAACACAAATCTTTTATAACTTGTAGATAATCCCATCTTGGAGATGATAGACAACCCCATCATCACCTTCTTTTACATGAACTTGACCCTATAGCTATTGAAACACCTCTTCAAAGTCCTTATCATTTGCGTATGCCTCCTTTTATGTATCATGGATGAAACGATCAATGCACATAAGAATTATCAAAGTTGTGATGTTGGTTGTACGTTTCTTGATATCATGCTTACCAACTTATTAGTATTTCCCATTTGATATTTGATTATTAGATGAAATTGTTGCAAAATCACCATCCACTTATAGTGTCTATTTTCTAAAGCTTACTTTAGGTTGCAAAATACTGCAATGGTTTCCTTTCCCATTAGATAATGCTTTCATTTCTTAATAACTTGAACCAAAGCCTAGAGTTGCTTGTCATATGTAGGGTAGCTCGGGACTCCACTATGGAACATTTCAGAATGCCACCATATTAGCTGACCACCTTGCATCAAGATCACTCCCATAGGATATCCACTTGCATCCGACACTACTTTGAAAGGGTTCTACAAATAAGGCAATGTAAGAGTTGTTACTTTATTGGATTTTGTTTAAACTCATAAATTGCTCTCTATTGATTCTTTATTAACTAGAAATTCTTCTTGATGTTATTATAAAATGGAATGTTATAGTCACAAATAGATGTTATCAACAACCATAGGTATTGTTCCTTCCCCATAAAGCTCATACTTTAGTGACATTAGTAGGTGTTGAAAATGCAGTAAGAAAATCTCAGTTTGACTTTGCCTTGGTCAAACTAGAGAAAATTCGAACTTCTATTTCAGAAAAAACCTTGGAGGTAGTTGACTAAGGTGACATGGAACTTGTCACTCAGTTAACTCAGTTAATTCAAGTTGGGGAAGCTTGAGTTCATTTTAGTATGTTTGATTGCTAATTTGTAGCAATATATTTTAGTTAATTTGAGTTATTTTCAGTTAAACTAGTTCTAACTGTTAGAAGAACTAGTGGAGGTCAAGTTGTGGAAGTGGAACTTCAACCACACTCAGTGATCAACTAGTTAACTAATCAATCAGCTCAAAATAATTGTTGCATGTGGTGAATTCAATTACTGAGTTGATATGGAGATTCCAAGTATTTGTACTATTAGTTGTAGCATATTCCAATGTGTACATGTGATGCATGTAGTCAGAGGAAGGACCTAAGGGAATTGCACAATTCAATAGTTGGAAATTCCTAAATAATAGGGGCCAATTTCCCAGAGGAACAATCAAAGAAATAGGAGCTTGGAGGGCTTGAAAATTGGCTAAGTGTTTTCCAGAGTCAATTAGTCAAGCAGAGGGATAAATTATACACTTGCAGGGTGTGCTCAGGCTTGAGAAAGCATATGCATTTCTTCTCTATTCTATGGTTAATGCAATATAGATAGTAAGGGGTTTTAAGAAATTTCTTTCCCCTAGATAGATATTTGTGCATGTTTGATGTTTCCTTTTGCATGTCTATGTCTTGTGCTCTAGATGGGGAATTAACTTCCATAAATTAGTAGATTAGCTTCAAGTCTTGTGATTTAGTAAGATTCATGAGAAATTTTGAATCTACACATTAATTTCTACATGGTATCAGAGCTGGATTCATTGTAGAGCATATATTTCGAAGTTGTTATTGCAGAAGGAGCAGATTTAGAGGATTAATTATTCAAAGCTAGAAGTATGGATTTATATGGACTAAGGCTCGAGTATGCCCTTGAGTGAAGCTTGAATTATGTTGCTTGGAAGGACCACATGGAGGCAGTGGTGGAAGATAATGGGTTGAAGGAATTCATTGATAATGATATTCCAAAACCAACAACATCTGATGCTTAAGATCTAACACAATGGAAGAAATGTGTATCCAAGGTGAGGAGTCATATTGGAGGAAGTACGAGACCATATTGTCTCAAATATCCATAGGAAAGAGAATCTGTATGCAATGTGGCAAGCATTGACAAATCTGTTCTAGAATAGTAGTGACCACAGGTAGTTGGTGCTCAAGGATAAACATCGAAATATGAAGATACAAAAGAATGAGATTGTTCGACAATACCTGAGCAGGTTTACACAATGTCGTGATGAACTTGGTCAAGTTGGTGTTATTATAGTGGAGGATGATTTGGTAAGCCTAGCCCTTCTAGTCCTTCCCAAGAGCTTGCACAACTACCAAGATTTGGTGAATGGGAGGGAGAAGCTACCAAATTGGGAATCCCTATGGTCTGATTTGGTGTGGGAGGAAATAAGGAAGAATACCAGAGACAAGACTTCATCCAAGGGAGAGGATGAGGAGAATTGTGCCTTGGATGGAAAGGAAAATAAATGAAAAGGGAAGAAATCCCAATCCAAAGTAGAATCCAGTCAAGGGGGCAAGAAGAAAGACTTGTACAGAATCAAGTGATTTCACTGTCATGAATTCAGGAACTATGCCATGAAGTGTCCACACAATAAGACAAGCAAGAATACCTCAGGAGGAGAAATAGGTGAAGCTTTGGATTCATAGTTCGAGCTTGACTTCACTACCATTACATGCATGTCCAACATAGCGATGGGAACCATGTGGTACCTGAACAACGGTGCTTCATTCCATATGACGGGGAATAGATTTTTTTTAGTGATTGGAGGAGAAATATTTCTGGATGCACATCGAGATGGGAGATGATGAAAGGTACAATGCGAACGAGATTGGTACAATCACCTTTTAGAGGGAGTTGGGTTCCCCTCTCATACTCAAGGATGTGATGTTTATTCTAGGTCTAAAGAAGAATCTTGTCTCCGTTGCAGTTTTGGAAGATCATGGTTATGATGTGATCTTCAACAAAGGAAAGGAATTCCTGAGATGCATAACCACGGGATAGGTGAAGAAGATCGAGGTTCATGTGAAGAACCTCTACAAGCTAGATGTGGAGGATTGTGCTGCATTGAGCACAAAGGTAGAGAAGGTGCAAAGTCGCGAATGTCGGTGAAATTTGGCTTAGAAGACTTGGCCATTTTCATCATGGAAGTTTGAATGTCATGCAACATATTACCACATGCCTCCCCTAAGGAGCACTAGAGAAACATGATACATGCAAATGGTGTACCTTGGGGAGGTACAGAAAAGCCACTCTCCAGGATCAGGACAACAGAGCACATTCAATCCTTGAAAGGATCCACTTTGATGTCTTTGGAACTTTCTTGATATTTTTTCATCTTTATTGATGACTTCTCTTGCAAGTGCTGGATATTCTCAACGCAGAAGAAGGATGATACTTTTTACAAGTTCTTAGAGTTTAAGGAATTGGTGGAGAAAGAAATGAGATATAAGGTGAAGGCTCTTAGGCACGATAATGGAGGTGAGTACATGTAGAAATGAGTTTAAAAATTTATGTGCAAAAGAAGGCATTCAACAAGAGTTGAAAACACCCCACAACCCACAACAAAATGGGGTGGCTGAGAGGAATAACCATAGCATTATGGGAGACACATGGGCGATGTTGCATGGCCAAAGCCTACCTCTGCACTTGTGGGATTCAACATGCAACACAATGATCTATTTGTAGAATAGGAGTCCTCATTAGATTCTTGGCATGATCATGCCAGAGGAGGTTTTCTTAGGGAGCAAGTCAGATGTGTCACACTTCATGGTTTTTGGAGCCTTTGTTTACTACCGTGCCTCCAAAGAATCAACGGAGAAGCTAGAGATGACATCATAGTTGTGGTAATTGTGGGTTACACATAAACTCCCCAAAAATACTGTGTGTACTTTTCATCCCTCAGAATGATAGTTGTGCAAAGGGATTTCAAATTTGATGAAGGAAAATCCATGTGATGCTCTCTTGAGAGGGATATAAAAATCCCACCAAAGGAGGAGCTTTTAGCTCCAAAGGAGGAGCCTCATGATGTTGTGGAGCACCCACAAGTTGATGAGAAGAGAGTGAAGACAACCACTCAAGAAGAACCATCCAGAGAAGGAATGAAAAGGGCTAGAGAAGCTTAGAGATGTGTAGGATGCAAGGGAGGATCTGGGTGCTCCTTCCAATTAGCGCAGGTAAAGAAAGTCACTAGATTGGTACACTAGCTACATGGCTCTAATGAATGAGCTAGTAGAAACTAAGCCATCCTCTTTTGAGGAAGAAAAACTAGTATGGGTTGAGGAAATGGTAGAGGAGTATGAATCCATTGTAAAGAAAAATGTTTGGGAAGTGGTCCTAAGACCAGTAGACAAATCAGTTGTGGGTTTGAGATGGATCTGCAAGGTGAATTAGGCAGCTGACGGAAGCATAGAAAAGTACATGGCCAAATTTGTGGCCAAGGGGTACTCTCAGGTTGAGGGGATTTACTATCAGGAGACCTTTTCTCCTATAGAAAGGTACTCATCCATCAGATCAATCCTTTCTATCGCTGCACAGATGAGGTGGAAGATCCACCAGATGGATGTGAAAATAATATTCCACAATGGAGTTATTAAGAAGGAGGTGTATATCGAGAAACCAGAAGGCTTCGAGTCTTTTGATCAAGAGTCTCATGTGTGCAAACTCAAGCGAGTGTTGTATGGTCTCAAGCAAGCACCTCTTGCTTGGTACACCATGATCGATAACTATCTCACTGGTTTGGGCTTCACCAAAAGTGAAGCGGATGCAAACCTCTATCATATTTTGGTATAAGGTAAATTGTTGATTATTATTTTATATGTTGATGACTTGTTTTTGACCAGTGATGAGAAGCTGATCAGATCTTGCAAGGAGGACCTTGCAAGAGAGTTTGAGATGAAGGATATGGGCATCATGCACTACTTACTTGGATTGGAAGTATGGAAAGGTGATGGAGAACTTTTTGTCTCTCAGGGAAAGTATGCCAACAGAATACTTCATAGGTTCCGAATGGAAAGGTGTAAACTCATGGAGACTCATCTAGTGACCAACTGGAGGAAAGAGGATGCCACTAGAGGTGAGGAAGTGGAAACGACGGTTTACCAGTAGTCAGTGGGTTCACTCATGTATCTTGTGAACACACAACAGGATATGTGCTTTGCATTCAACCAACTAAGCGAAGCTATGGTTAGGCCAACCAAACTATTTTGGAGGGTAGCTAAGCATGTTCTACAATACCTTAGAGTGATCTAGGTGGCTCCAGAGAGACACACATGACAAAGAGGGTTTATGAATGCTCGAAAATAAAAGCACTTAGAATGACTTTTACCTTGGACCAGAGCATCGATCTCGTTGTCCTGATCGTGGAGGTGTGAATGGTTCGTCAAACCAAGCTCGTATGAGGGAGAACGGGCTAGTCAAAGTTTTGGTCAAAGTTGCGTTGTGGGTCAAGTTTAAGTGTCCTACAATTTGATGGACCCCGAGGCATAAAGCTAGCTTCCGAAAATGGTTGAAATTGTTTCCTCGTTAATTTTCCCAATGACCCTTATTTTTTAATAAGTTTAAATATAACTCCTCATTATAAAAATCAAGAAAAATAATAATTACTATGAGGTGAGGGGCCACCACCCCTGCCACCCCTAAATATATATTATACCAAATTTTTTTAATTATTATAACGCTGACGGGCCACAACATCCCGCCGGCCCAAATCACAATTGTAATAAAAAAACAACTATATATATATATATATATATATAGATAGGGATTGACGGCCATAACCCCCACCGAACCCTCCTCCATCGCATATATTATTAAACATTGTATATCGGGGTGGGCAGGCCACCGGCGCTGGATCCGGCCCACACCCTATCGCCCCGACCCATTATATATTGCCGATACATACGTGCCAATACATACGCCAACAAAAGCGCCGATCGCCTATAATTAAAATGCGCCGATTGCTGATTTCGAACAGTGCCGATCACCGATTTTAAGCGCATTGACAGCAGAGGTTATAGGACCAGTGGGGGTCGAACCTGCCCGACCCACGTGCTCAGCCCTCAAGCGGGAGGCCCCAAAAAAAGTTAATGCATTAACCACCCACACCAAATACCATATGCAAACTTTATTCAACCAATCATACAGTGTGGTAAACAGAATTTGGTGTTAACAAAAAGTTTATATATGGAGGGGCAGGATTTGATCCCCCGACCCCTCCTGAACCATATGCCTTACTTGCCATTACACCAACCGATTCCTTGGTTAATCCACCCAGTGAATTTATTTAAACATTCATCTTCACCAATGCACACAGTTCAAGGAGGCAAAAGGCGGGCACAGATTTCGAGCCGGATTAATAATTTTTTAATGCAAGAACCATGAATTTTGCAGGAGGGCAAAATTTTCACTTTGTCAGAATTTGACAAATTTATATGGATTCTACACCTCTCGTCACCATGAATGCAATAGTATTGTTCGTTTCTCCATCAGAGGTCTGCATTTTTCGGTCATTTTTAGAATGCACGTGGAACCATGATTTCAACGAAAATAGGGAGTGGAACCATGAGCCTTAAAATTTTCCCAAGGAGGTAAAATTTTTCCATGTCAAAATATAGTCAAGTTTATAATTGTTTTTCATGGTTTTCTACAGGGATCACAATGGCGAGATCAGATTCGCCATCTGAGTTGCATATTTCCAGTCCATCCATGGAGCAAAATCTTTGAGGAATCCCAGGGGAATCTAAAAGATTCCTTGAGCCCATAATTCCCAACTTTTCAGAATTTAGATTTTGGACAATAGATTCAGCACTACTCGATGCCACAAATCTGATGGTACACTCAGATTTGTCATTCTCCCATTTCTTCTTCTAGTCACTTTTCTAAGTGCTAGTGCAGATGTCCACATTCATTTCCTTTCGATTTCATCTTCGCATAATATGACATTGATTTCCTTTCGCTTTCATCTTCGCATAATATGACTTCTGTTAGAGATGTGGAGATCCCTATTATAGGGACAAACATGAAGATTCTTACAAGGATGAGGCATGAGGAGAAGGAACTTGGTGTTAATAACTAAGGCATAACTCAACCTTTGGAGGTTGTGCACGAACATCGATCTGCAGGCTCGAGATACACTAAAGGAGAGTGCTCGAAGGTGTCAGAGTCATCCGAGACATCGTTGCAATTGTCGAGGAAAGAGAATGATGGGAACACATCCCCATCATCCCACAACAGTGCCCATTGCAAGGAGAGAGTTGAGGCAAGCTCTCATCGCCATACTGACATCAGAGACAACAAGGGGAGGTATAACCACTTTCGGTCTTTGAATGTTTATTTCGATTATGATCATGTTGTTAATTATGAACGTAAAACATGGCATCGAAAAACATGCACATTTTGTGGATTATGTAACCATACCTTTTATAAGTGTTGGAAAAGGATGGTCGCACTCAAAAATATGAGGCGTGAAAAACCCTTGCAACAGCAGGTTAAGCAGATATGGAGGAAGAAAACCTACTGTAGTCATTGCGACATAAATGGCTATCAAAGAGCCACTTGTTGGAGGCTCCATCCAGAGCAGTGCCTTAAAGACAAAGCGTAAGTGCATGAACCAGGAAGAGCAGTTGTTTGACAAGCAAAATTGCCACAAGGAGGTGACCCATTCACATTAATAAGTGAAAAATGGTTTCTAGACATGTTGTCGTTTCATGGTCATTATTTTGTAAATCATTTGTTGCATTTTAAAATGTAAAAGTGATGATGTGTTTCCATCACTTGGTCAGCAAAAATGATGTCTGGTGATGTTTTGAGTCGTATTTTACACTTTGAAAGTGATGTTATGTTTCCATCACTTGTTGAAACAATAGTGTTTGGCCTTATGTATGTAAATCATGTGTTGCTGTGATGATGTGTTTTCTATCACTTTTTGAAGCAACAATGATATGTTGGCCTTGTTGTCATAGCTAGGGTATTATGTCAATCTTGTTGCAAACTTGACCACCGAGTACTTGTTATGAACTCGTGGCAAGTATGGGACATTTGGGTCATTAGTTGGTCATGTCATGCAAGCATGTAATTTGCAAACAATGTACTACAGGTTGCCGAAGTAGCAGGTGTTGGCTCGTCGCTTAAGGCTCCGAAGAACAAAGGTGAAGGAGATGGAAGTGAGACTTTTTCAGGATGCTACTGATGCAGAGAGGGTACAAAGAAACTTGCAGATTATTTTTCATGCTTTTGGAGGACCAAAAACTCCTTAGTGGGGAGGATTGATCCAGGTGGCTCCAGAGAGACACACATGACAAAGAGGGTTTATGAATGCTCGAAAATCAAAGTGCTCAGAATGACTTCAAACCAAGACTAGAGTGTAGATCTCGTTGTCCTAATCGCGGAGGTGTGAATGGTTCGTCAAACCGAGCTCGTATGAGGGAGAACAAGCCAATCAAAGTTTTGGTCAAAGTTGGGATGTGGCCCAGGTTTAAGTGTCCTACAATTTGACCAACCTGAGGCATAAACCTAGCTCCGAAAAGTGGTCGAAATTGTTGCCCTATTAATTTGCCCAATGACCCTTATTTTTTAATAAGTTTAAAAATAACTCATTATAAAAATCAAGAAAAATAATAATTATTATGAGGTGGCAGGCCACCACCCTTGCCACCCCTGAATGTATATTATACCAAATTTTTTTAATTATTATAAGGTCGATGGGCCATAACCTCCCATATATATATATAGGGATCGATGACCATAACCCCCACCGAACCCTCCTCCATCGCATATATTATTAAACATTGTATATCGGGGTAGGTGGGTAACCAACGACGGACTTGGCCCACACCCTATCGCCCCGACCCATTATATAACACCGATACATACGCGGTGATACATACGACAACAAAAGCACCAATCGCCGATATATACACCGATCGCTGATTTCGAACAGTGCCGATTGCCGATTTTAAGTGCGCCGACAACGGAGGTTATGGGATCGGTGGGGGTCGAACCCGCCCGACCCATGTGGCGGGCGCCCAAGCGAGCGGCCCCAAACAAAGTTAATGCATTAATCGCCCACACCAAATACCATATGCAAACTTTATTCAACCAGGCATACGACGGGGTAAACAGAATTCGGTGTTAACAAAAAGTTTATATATGGAGGGGCGAGATTTGATCCCCCGATCCCTCCTCAACCATATGCCTTACTTGCCATTACACCAACTGATTCCTTGGTTAATCCACCTAGTGAATTTATTTAAACATTCATCTTCACTAGTGCACACAGTTCGAGGAGGCAGAAGGCGGGCATGGATTTCGAGCCGGATTAATAATTTTTTAATGTAGAAACCATGAATTTTGTAGGAGGGCAAAATTTTCACTTTGTTAGAATTTGACAAATTTTATATGGATTCTACACCTCTCATCGCCACGAACGCAATGGTGATGTCTGTTTCTCCATCAGAATTCTACATTTTTCAGTCATTTTCAGAATGCACGTGGAACCATGATTTCAGCTAAAACAGGGAGCGAAACCATAAGCCTTAAAATTTTCCCAAGGAGGTAACATTTTTTCCATGTGAGAATATAGTCAAGTTTATACTTGTTTTTCATGGTTTTCCATAGGGATCACAATGGAGAGATTAGATTCACCATCTGAGTTGCAGATTTCCAGTCCATCCATGGAGCAGAATCTTTGAGGAATCCCGTGGTAATCTAAAAGATTCCTTGAGCCCATAATTCCCAACTTTTCAGAATTCAGATTTTGGACAGTCAATTCAAAACTACTCGACCCCACAAATATGATGGTACACTCAGATTTTTCATTCTCCCATTTCTTCTTCTAGTCACTTTTCTAAGTGCCAGTGCAGATGTCCACATTCATGTGCGAGCAGTCTTTTGTCATACGATCGATGCCTTGAGATCGATAGTCGGAGCAGCTTCAGCAGTGTGACATCCACTTCTTTAGATGGCCCTTGGTTGTGAGGTATATGATGTGTTTATGTACTTCTTCTTTATACATTATGCTGCACAGATCCTTGATTGATTCTGATGTAGGATCTTGTTTATTACATGTTGTCATGATTCCTTGCTTGATTTGATGCAAAATCTTCTATGTGATGTACTTGCTGTCATAACTCATCAGGTTATGTGTTGAGATCCCTTGTTGTATGTTGCTAGGATACTCTTGTTTTCGTCATGCATATTTTTGAAATATCTTTTATGCCACGTTGGCGGGATGTTCATCATGCATGTTTTTGTGTCATATTGATAGGAGTCTTTTGACTGAGAGTTCCTGTAGTGGAACATCTCTTAGAGCCACTCTTGCGTGAGGGAATTTTCCTTGTATGATCACGACATCATCTCTTGTGTACATCACCATTATTGAAAACACTTAATGCAGTGGCCTACACCATCTTGACACCAAGGCCCAGAGACATAGTCCTTCCTGGACGAACTCCGTTATCAATGCTTATGTTTTCATGTGCTGATGATTGTTATGTTCCTCTTCTTTACAGCATGCAGATGTATTCATTAATGTTCTTTTAAAATGAAATTTAACACATCATGAAAGTAAAAGGCCTTGGAAGGGTCCTTCATCACACCCAGACCTTGATTAAGTGGTATCAAAGTGGTCTTTGCGTTGATGTGAACTGCAGTGTGAACAATGGAACGTGCAGCGATAGAGGATGAAAGAGTGATGTACGAAACCATGCTCCACATTTCCAAAAGAGTGGAAATCATGTATGAAACTCTACAGAAAGAGGCAGAGGAAAAGGAGCGATTGAAGCTTCAGTTGCAAGACACAAAAGAGGCCTGGAAGAACTGAAGCAAAACAAACATAATCTACAAACAGAGAACGTGGAATTGAAGATGCATCTACATGAAGAGAAAGAGGAGAAACAAAGTTTTCTACGACAGTTGCAAGCAGAGGACGAGGCATTGGAAAAGCTGCAGCGTGACCCATGCGAGGTAAAAAGTAATTCTCCATCTTCATGTATGTTTCTTGATGATGATTTTGCTGTTTTTGAAAATCACACCACAGAAATTGGCTCCAAACTGTTGAAGAGAATGGGGTATGAAGGAAAAGGCTTGGGTGTAAATGGCCAAGGCATTGTCAACCCCATCAAAATAGAGGAATCACCTTGTCAGGTAGGACTTGGGTATGTCAGAAAGGAAGTTGGGGAATGCGCCATGACAGTTAGCGAACCACCAACAACAGATGATGAGAAGCCCTCATCAGTTCTTTCCAAATCGAAAGAGGAGGTAAAAGACGTTGATTTCCTTTCGATTTCATCTTCACATAGTATGACTTCTATTGGAGATATGGAGATCCCTATTACATGGACAAACATGAGGCTCTTTATAAGGATGAGGCACGAGGAGAAGGAACTTGGTGTTAATAACCAAGGCATAACTCAACCTTTGGAGGTTGTGCATCAACATCGATTTGCAGGCTCGAGATACACTAAAGGAGAGTGCTCGAAGGTATCATATTCATTCGAGACATCGTTGAAATCATCGAGGAAAGAGAATGATGGGAACACATCCCCATCATCCCATGACAATGCCCATTGTAGGGAGAGCGCTGAGGAAAGCTCTCATCACCATACTGACATCAGAGACAACAAGGGAAGGTATAACCACTTTCGATATTTGAATGTTCATTTCGATTATGATCATGTTGTTAATTATGAACGCAAAACATGGCATCGAAAAACTTGCACCTTTTGTGGATTATGTAACCATACCTTTTCTAAGTGTTGGAAAAGGATGGCAGCACTCAAAAATATGAGGCGTGAAAAACCCTCATAACAACAGGTTAAGAAGATATGGAGGAAGAAAACCTACTGTAGTCATTGTGACAGAAATGGCCATCAAAGAGCCACTTGTTGGAGGCTCCATCCAGAGCAGCGCCTTAAAGACAAAGTGTCGGTGT
This sequence comes from Pinus taeda, assembly GCA_000404065.3. Lineage (NCBI taxonomy): Eukaryota > Viridiplantae > Streptophyta > Pinopsida > Pinales > Pinaceae > Pinus > Pinus taeda. The sequence continues at coordinate 93,328 of APFE030067172.1, read as the reverse complement.
GTGAACCAGGAAGAGCAGTTGTTCGACAAGAAAAATTGCCACAAGGAGGTGACCCATTCACATTAATAAGTGAAAAATGGTTTCTAGACATGTTGTCGTTTCATGGTCATTCTTTTGTAAATCATTTGTTGCATTTTACAATGTAAAATTGATGATGTGTTTCCATCACTTGGTCAGCAACAATGATGTCTGGTCATGTTTTGAGTTGTATTTTACACTCTGAAAGTGATGTTATGTTTCCATCACTTGTCGAAACAATAGTGTTTGGCCTTATGTATGTAAATCATGTGTTGTAGTGATGATGTGTTTTCCATCACTTTTTGAAGCAACAATGATATGTTGGCCTTGTTGTCATAGCTGGGGTATTACATCCATCTTGTTGTAAACTTGACCACCGAGTATGTGTTATAAACTCGTGGCAAGTATGGGATGTTTGGGTCATTAGTTGGTCATGTCATGCAAGCATGTAATTTGCAAACAATGTACTACAAGCTGCCGAAGTAGCAGGTGTCGGCTCGTCGCTTAAGGCTCCGAACAACAAAGGTGAAGGAGATGGAAGTGAGACCTTTTCAGGATGCTTGTGATGTAGAGAGGGTACAGAGAAAGTTGCAGATTATTTTCCATGCTTTTGGAGGACCAAAAGCTCCTTAGTGGGGAGGATTGATCCAGGTGGCTCTAGAGAGACACACAGGACAAAGAGGGTTTATGAATGCTTGAAAATCAAAGTTCTCAAAATGAATTCGACCTAGGACCAAAGTGTAGATCTTGTTGTCCTGATCGTGGAGGTGTGAACGGTTCATCAAACCAAGCTCGTATGAGAGAGAACGAGCAAGTAAAAGTTTTGGTCAAAGTTGGGTTGTGGGCTAGGTGTAAGTGTCCTACAATTTGAGAGACCCCGAGGCATAAACCTAGCTCCCGAAAACGATCGAAATTGTTGTCCCGCTAATTTGCCCAATGACCCTTATTTTTTAATAAGTTTAAAAATAACTCCTTATAAAAATCAAGAAAAATAATAATTATTAAGAGGTGGCAGGGCACCACCCCCGCCACCCCTGAATATATATTATACCAAATTTTTTTAATTATTATAAGGCTAACAGGCCACAACCTCCCACCGGCCAAATCACAATCACAATAAAAAACAACAATATATATATTTGTTTAGGGATCAACGGCCATAACCCCCGCCAAACCCTCCTCCATCACATATATTATTAAACATTGTATATCGGGGTGGCCGAGCCACCAGCGGTGGATCCGGCCCACACCCTATCACCTCGACCCATTATATATCGCCGATACATATGCCAAAAAAAGTGCCGATCGCCGATATATCCGTTGATCGCCGATTTTAAGTGCACTGACAGCGGAGGTTATGGGACCGACGGGGGTTGAACCTGCCTGGCCCACAAGCGGGCACCCCAAAAAAATTTAATGCATTAATTGCCCACACCAAATACCATATGCAAGCTTTATTCAACTAGGCATACAGCGGGGTAAACGGAATTCGGTGTTAACAAAAAGTTTATATATGGAGGGGCGGGATTTGATCCCCCAACCCCTCCTCAACCATATGCCTTACTTGCCATTACACCAACCGATTCCTTGGTTATCCACCTAGTGAATTTATTTTAACGATCATCTTCACCAATGCACATAGTTTGAGGAGGCAGAAGGTGAGCACGAATTTTGAGGCAGATTAATAATTTTTTAATGCAAGAACCATGAATTTTGCAGGAGGGTAAAATTTTCACTTTGCCAGAATTTGACAAATTTTATATGGATTCTACCCCTCTCATCGCCACGAATGCAATGGTGCTTTCCATTTATCCATCAAATATCTGCATCTTTTGGTCATTTTCAGAATGCACGTGGAACCATGATTTCAGCAAAAACAGGGAGTGGAACCATGAGCCTTAAAATTTTCTCAAGGAGGTAAAATTTTTCCATGTCAGAATATAGTCAAGTTTATACTTATTTTTCATGGTTTTCCACAGGGATCGCAATGGTGAGATCAAATTCACCATCTGAGTTGCATATTTCTAGTTCATCCATGGAGCAGAATCTTTGAGGAATCCTAGGGGAATCTAAAAGATTCCTTGAGCCCAGAATTCCCAAATTTTCAGAATTCAGATTTTGGACAGTCAATTCAGCACTACTCGACGCCACAAATCTGATGGTACACTTAGATTTGTCATTCTTTCATTTCTTCTTCTAGTCACTTTTCTAAGTGCCAATGCAGATGTCCACATTCATGTGCGAGGAGTGTTTTGTCATATGATCGATGCCTTGAGATTGATAGTCTGAGCAGCTTCAATAGTGTGACATCCACTTCTTTAGATGGCCCTTGGTTGTGAGGTATATGATGTGTTTATTTCTTCTTTATGCATTATGCTGCACAGATCCTTGATTGATGTTGATGCAGGATCTTGTTTATTACATGTTGTCATGATTCCTTGATTGATTTGATGTGGAATCTTCTATGTGATGTACTCGCTGTCATAAATCATCAGGTTATGTGTTGACTTGTTGTATGTTGCTGGGATAATGTTGTTGTCATCATGCATGTTTTTGAGATCCCTTTTATGCCATGTTGGTGGGATGTTCATCATGCATGTTTTTGTGTCATATTGATAGGAGTCTTTTGATTGAGAGTTACTGTAGTGGAACATCTCTTAGAGCGGCTCCTATGTGAGGGAATTTTCCTTGTATGATCATGACATCATCTCTTGTGTACATCACCATTATTGAAAACACTTAATGTAGCAGCCTACACCATCTTGACACCAGGGCTCGGAGACGTTGTCCCTCTTGGACGAATTCCGTTATCAACGCTTATGTTTTCACGTGCTGATGATTGTTATGTTCCTCTTCTTTACATCATGCAGATGTATTCATTAATGTTCTTTTAAAATTCAATTTAACACATCACGAAAGTAAAAGGTCTTGGAAGGGTCCTTCGTCACACCCAAACTTGGATCATAGAGGCACTATCCAGTTTGGACTTTGGTACAAATGAACAAATGGAGTGAAGTTGTGTGGCTTCACAGATGCATATTGGGTAGGGTTTCCACCATACCGGAAGATTACATGAGGTGGAATTTTTAGTGTTAGGTCTGCATCAGCCTCTTGATATAATAGGAAGCAAATATCTATGGCACTCAACTCGGAAGAAGTAGAATACATGGCTGCAAGTCAAGCGGCGTGTGAGGAAATCTGGATGAGGAAGATACTTGTTTGCTTGTTTGGTTAGATGATTGATCCAACTATGATTTATTGTGATAATCAGAGTTGCATCAAATTCCCTGAAAATCCTATTTTTCATGAACGATCCAAGCATATTGATATTTGGTATCACCATCTACAGGATTGTGTGCAAAGGTGGATTATGTTGTTGCAGTACATTTTGACAGATGAACAATATTTTGATAATTTTACAAAGGTCTTGTCAAGAGGAAAGTTCGAGTTCCACATGTGCAAGATAGGGGTGGTTGATAATCCCTTTCTTGCTGAGAGGGAGTGTTGAAAATGCAGCAAGAAAATATCAGTTTGACTTTTCCTTGGTGAAACTAGAGAAAATTTGAATTTATATTTTAGCAAAAATCTTGGAGGTAGTTAACTATGGTTACATGGCACTTGTCACTTAGTTCACTCATTTAATTCGAGTTGAGGAAGCTTGATTTCGGTTTGGTATGTATGGTGGCTAATTTGTAGCAATTTATTTAAGTTAACTTGAGTTATTGTTAGTTAAACTAGTTCTAACTGTTAGAAGAACTAGTGGAGGTCAAGTTGTGGAAGTGGAATTTCAACCACACTCAATGATCAACCAGTTAACTGATCAATCAACCCAAAATAATTGTTGCATGCAAAGAATTCGAGTTTCCCAGTTGAGATGGAGATTCCAAGGAATTGTACTATCAGTTGTAGCATATTCCAATGAGTACTTGTGGTGCATGCAGTTAGAGGAGGGACCTAAGGGAATTACGAATTCAATAGTGGGAATTTCCTAAATAATAGGGGCCAATTTCCCAGAGAGACGTGATAAGAAATAAGATCTTGGAGTGATTGAAAATTGGCCTTGATTATGAACATTTTATGAAAATCACGGAGTTGATATGAAACTCATAATATAAAGGGAACATTCATTGTTGCGATCCATTAAGAAGCATATCTTCATTCTAACTCTGATGGATTTGTTTTTTTATTTTCAGATTCCTTGGACATAAAGAATTTCATGATTCTAGGTTACTGCTCGCTATAGATTAAATTTAATAAATGATGTTTTTGGGTCAATAAAATTTCTTCTTGATTTTAATTCTAATTAAAATAAGTTATCTTTGGTTGGAGAAAATGATATCTTTCAAGTAAGATTAAATGAAATTCTCTAATGGTAAGTTTCATGTACCCCAGCTTCATTTCTTTACTTCTGTTTTTAGTTTTGTTTTTAATTTTTACTGATCCCAAACTCTGTTTTTACAGGTCTTCATCAACCTTTTTCACCTCTACCAAATCAGTTTTGAAGTTCATTCTCTTTTGTTTAGTTTGCTTTGAGATTCTTGAAAGAAGCAATAATGATCCTCATCAAATTAGCTAAATTGGGGAGTTTCTGAACCTCTAGTATGTTATTACTTTTATTAGAAAATGGTTAAGATTCTTTTTGCAGGTTATCCTTTGAAACAAGAAAGTTTTATGTAGACAAAGACTTTTCATTTAGCATATTATCTATCATCGTTGCTATTCACCCTCTTCATTTTGAGAGCCTCATTTCGTATAACTCTGCAAGATAAAAAAATTAAATCTCAACATAGGAAGGAACGTACATATGTTTATTTTCTTTTATCTCTTTTGTTGAGACATTTGTATAAGTAATCTTGTTGGAGTTTATCTTTTACAATTAGATTTTTCTTTCACCTTTCGCATTCTTTATTTTTATTTTTGTTTGTTGATTTATTTTCTTACTTTAGTTTAGGAATTCTTTTCCTTTTGCTTTCGGTTTTGATTTCATTTTGGTGACTCTGCCATGATTGATATGAAATGCCTCTTTTTCTCACCCTACAGTAATTAGCATACATGGGAAAGCTCTTAACTCTATATATTTCAATGAATTTCATCTATCATTAAAGGAAAATCCTTATGGAACCATAAGACCATCTTGCTTTGAATCTTTTTCATGGAGGAATACACATCCTTACTAAGTGATGGAGTTTACTTTTTCAAGGGAATAATTTATTTGAGTTTAATACAATGAATCCCTCCCCCCTCCCTCCACATAAAAGCCTCTGATTGATAGTTCTAGGGAAAAGAATTTGGAGTAAACATTACGAAAGTATTATGTCCATTAAACATAAATCTCTACTACCATCCTACCTCTTTCGCTCAAATATATCATAAACTAAAAGCTTGCAAATGCGCTTATCAAAAGGGTGATTAAAAGAGGAAGCTTGGGAAATACGAGTAAACCCGTTAGGGCTATGAATGCTTGCTGGGAGTGGGACTAGGCTAGTATGGCATAAAAGACAACTTTGTCGGCGTACTGTTCAGGCTCGCTAACAGTGAATTGATGTCAGAGATAATCATAAAATTGATATATGCTTTATCAAAAACTCCTATCTGTACCTTCTTCTATTTTTTTATATGAGGTAGTTTTAAAACAAATTTTCTCAAATTTGGATTCATGAATTTTACTCGAATATGTCTTGAGTGCTTATCACTACAAAATCATATTACTTAATTTATTTATGTGGGACCTATGGAAATGTTTTACTGTTAGATGGTTTCTTGAACTCCATTGTTTTTAACCTTTGGGTAAATTAAAGTTCATGATCTTTAACCAGAGATAACTGGTTCTTCCCAGCGTGTCGCCATTATTGTAGGGAAAACCCAACACCCCCCATCTTTGAATTATTGAGTCAAATAATGGGGACCCTTTATATTAATTTTTGGCTAAACATCTTTTATGATTTTTCATTTAAGTTAATTATCTTACAAATTTTTTCATTTTTAACTTTCATTGGATTTCTATTTTGATTGTTTCATTGAATTTGACTTTTCACTAGCTTTCCATCGATACTTGTTTTGCCTCATTTGGTCAACCGGTTTGTCAATAACACTCCTTTGAAGGTTGATCATTTTCTTGTCTGGATTAAAAAATGTAAATAAATGTATGATATTTCAATTTTTGCAATTGAAATTGTCATTCATTGTAAATATTAACTTTTAGTGATTTTTAGTATTTTTTTTTTCACTAGCGGTCCTACAAAATGACCCAGTGAAGTTGCACAATCACTAGTATAAAATGAGAAATTAGTGACTAGATGACTAAAAAAGTTAGTCACCACAACTTTAACAAGTGAAATACTACCAAAAAAGAGAAATTTTAAGTGACTGAACTAAATACGACTAACATAAATCACTAATTTAGTCGGGGGTTAAAGTATGTGACTAGCTAATAAGTAATACAACTAAAAATGACTAATTTAGTCTAAGAACAAAACTACAACTACCTAACAAGTACTACAATAATATGAATCGATTTTTAATTGTGTCAAGCAATCTAAAATTAGAAGTGATAGGGGATTGAGAGGTTGTTAAAGATTGGTTGAAAGATTATCCTTCCTTAAACACTTCTTCATCCTCACATGGTGTATAGGTGAGCCAACTTTGCATTATTTATCTCTAATAATTTGTAATTTTAAAAATATATTTTTTAATAAAAAAATTATCTTATGTAGTTTTTAAAAATCTATTCATTTAATCTAATTGGATATAGTTCCAATTTGAAATTAATTTGAAGAGAGATTTTATTTTTAAGACTATAATATCAAATAAAGACTACTTTAATTTCATATTAACTTACCTAGATCCATCTTAACCGCGGATCTATCAAGCGTCGAGAGGGATCCAATCTCTCGAGGTGAAAACTTTTTTTTCTAGTGCAAAACTTGAGGAAATGTTTGCATCTCGAGATATTAGATCCCTCTCGGCACTTGATAGTTATAAGGTTAATAATATAATACTATATAATATCTATATTTGTATTTGTGTCTCTTTGTTATTCCTTCTCTCTATCTCACCCCCCAAACATACACACACTCTTTCTCCATCGCTTCCCCTTCTCTGTCTATCTCTCTCTTCCCCTTCTCTCCCTCTTTATCTATATCCTTCTCTCTATTCCATCCCACTCTCCTCTCTCCCTCACTCTCCCTCCATGACTCCCTTGTCACCCCCTATCTCTCTCCACCTTTCTCCCTCTATGTTTTTCTTTTTCCCTCCCTCTCCTACCACTTCCAATTCCATCTCTCTCTCCTCATCTCTATCTTCCTTCCTCTCTATCCCTTATCTCCCACCTCCCTCTATCTCTCCCCCCCAAAATCACTCTCCCTCACTCTCTCTCTCTCTTTTGTCCAACTCTACCACTTTCTCCCCCCTCCCTGTCCTTCTCCATATCTCTCCCTTCCCCATCTCTCCCTATCTCTATCCTCTCCTCTTCTTTCTCTTCCCTCCTCTCCTCTCTCCCTCACTCTCTCTCCATCTCTGCCTTTTCACTCCTCTCTCTCTCCACCTCTATCTCTCTATGTCTTTGTTATTTCATCCCTCCCTCTCCCACTCCTCCATCTCTCTCTTTCTCTCTCTCCTCTCTCTTCCTTTCTCTCACTCCCTCTCACCCACCTCACTCTCCCCTCCCCCATATCACTCTCTCTTTCTCTCTTTCTCCGCCTTCCAACTTTTTCACTATCTTCTTCCCTCTCTCCGTCCCCTCCCCAACTCTCTCTTAAATTTGATCACATTGTATTGTGTCTAACAAATTATCAAAATAAAAAAAACTTAATCGGTTGTAAATTATTAAACATATATTTTGGATCAATCATGTCAAAGAAAATAAAGTAATGAAAAACTTTAAAAAATCATGCACTATATTTAATCTATTATAATTAATCAATTTGCTTGCTCTCATCCCTTTGATCCTATCTAGATAGATCTTATGTTGGTTCTTTATATATATATATTATATATATATATATATATATATATTATATATATATATATATATATATATTATATATTATATATATAATAAAGAACCATAACTATGATATAAGTTATGGTTTTTTGGCATGTGGTATTGATAATCCATGGTAAAGTGAGGGTGAATATCCATGGTTAACAATCTTGTCATATTGTTACAAAATATTTTGATTGTGAAATAATTTATGTTTTTTGGGCATGTGGTATTGATAATCCATGGTATTGACCCATGGTATTGTAACAAAGACTATTTTTATAAGTTAATAATATCTACCCTAATGTGGGTGAATATCCATGGTTAAGAATCTTTTCATGTTGTTATAAAATTTTTTGGTTGTGAAATAAGTTATGGTTTTTCGACATGTAGTATTGATAAGTCATGGTATTGGCCCATGGTATTGTAACAAATATCCATGGTTAAGAATCTTTTCATGTTGTTATAAAATATTTTGGTTGTGAAATAAGTTATGGTTTTTCGACATGTAGTATTGATAAGTCATGGTATTGGCCCATGGTATTGTAACAAAGCCTATTTTTTTACAAGTTAATAATATATACCGTAATGTGGGGTGAATATACATGGTTAAAATCTTGTCATATTGTTATAAAATATTTTCGTTGTGAAATAAGTTATGGTTTTTGGACTTGTAGTATTGATAAGACATGGTATTAGCCCATGGTATTGTAACAAATCCTATTCACAAGTTAATAAAAAAAATCAAAATATAACAAATTGAATTTTATTATTTTTATTAATTTAAGTTTTTATTATTAATTGAGGCCATATTTAAATGTTTACACTCATCCAATATTATTTTTAAATTCTTCTTATTCTTTTTAATTTAGTTATTTTATTAATTTAAGTTTTTATTATTAATTGAGGGCATATTTAAATGTTTACACTCATCTCAATATTATTTTTAAATTCTTCTTCTTCTTTTTAAATTTAGCATCTTAAGAAAATAACAAATTCTTATTAAAACTAAAGCATTTAACCCAATTGCAATTTATATATTTTATTTATATTATAAATATTTCGTTTATTTTTTCCATTATAAATATTTCTTTTCTTTTTCATTCCAGTTTTTACAACATCACATTGTAGCACTGCATTTTTTGTCTATTTTGTTCATATCTGCTTCGAAATTCCAGAAGTAGGAAGACCATCAATGTGATCTATGGATTTCATGGGATTCGAACGATTAGATGGAGGAAGGGAAAGGTCATTGGCCATGGAGATTTTGGCCATTTGTACATGCTAAAAATAGAAATGCTAAAAATAACATTGCTATAAATAACATTTCAAGATATACTCCAACTCTGTTGGAAATAGAAAAAAATAGAAATGCTAAAAATAGCATTGCTATAAATAGAATTTTGGGATATATTCCAATTTTAATTAGTCCTTGAATTAAAATTCGAATTTAGTCTCACTAGTTGTTTGAAAAATAATTAATTAATTCATCTTGAGTTAATTAGTTGGAGAAAATCAAACATGAAGTCTTTGTGAAGACACGCAACAATTATCCCTTTGATTGAGGAAGTTATCCCTTAATTAAGGAGATAAGGATGAGTTGTATTCGAAGTTTGAAGTTCTTGATTGTAGGTACAAAATCAATTTCTTATCACATCTCAAAGTTCACCAATGGCATTCAGTGGCTTGAGACTCGAGTATGCCCTGGATGGCAGCTCAAATTACATAGCATGGAAGGATTGCATGTAAGCAGTATTAGAGGACAATGGTTTGAAGGAGTTCATTGATCAAGAAGTCCCCAAGCCAGCAACAACTAATGCCCAAGAATTGGCAGAATGGAAGAAATGTGTGGTGAGAACGAGGAGGATTCTTCTAGAGGGAGTTCGAGACAATATTGTCTCGAGTCTCCATGGGAAGGAGACTCCGTTTTCAATGTGGAAGACATTGAAGGATCTATATCAGAACAACAATGACCAGAGGAAGCTAGCACTGGAGGACAAGCTTCGGAAAATCAAATGTGAAAAGGGCGACATGATCTCTACATATCTGAACAAGCTCACCACCTGTAGACATGAGCTTGGAAGTGTAGGAATCACGACAGCCGATGATGATATGGTGAGTCTTGCTCTCCTCGGTCTTCATAAGAGCTGGCATAGCTACCAGGACTCAATGAATAGAAGAGAGAAACTTCCAGATTGGGAATGATTGTGGTCAGGTCTGATGCAGGAGGAGATCAGGAGGAGCACTAGAGATGGTTCTTCATCCAAGGAGGATGAAGAAAATTTCGCCTTAGCGAGTAAGGAAAGGAAAGGGAAGGAGAAGGATTCTCATCCCAAATCGAGTTCTTCTCATGGAGGGAAGAAGATTGACAAATCTAAAGTGAGATGCTTTAATTATCATGAGGTGGGCCATTATGCAACTAATTGTCCATTGAAGAAATCCAAGAAGGATCCTCGAAAGGATTTGAAGGTGAGGCACTGGCCTCTCAGCTCGAATTTGATTTTACCCTAATCACATGCATGGTTTCATCAATGATGGGTCGTGGTTGGTTTCTTGATAGTGGAGCCTCATTCCACATGACCGACGATAAGAGTTTGTTCAGTACCTTGGAGGAGAAAGACCTCTAGATGCACATAAAGAAGGGTAATGATGAAAAGTATAGTGTTTCAGGAGTGGGCACGGTTGCTTTTCAGAGGGAGCATGGAGCTCACATCACCTTGACATATGTGAAGTATGTGCCAGGACTGAAGAAGAACTTAGTATCGATCGCGATATTGGAGGGCAAAGGCTACGATGTTGTCTTCAGTAAGGGAAAGGTTTTCCTTAGACACATTACCTCTCAACATGTAGCACCAGAAGAAGTCTTAGACAATTGTGGAGGAGCCACAATTGTTGAAGCAGCTTTAGGAGGTTGTGGAGTAGCCACAGTTGGAGAAGCTGAGAGGAGACCGAGTGGAGGCATCCACTCATGAAAAGACCTCTAGTAAGGGGAAATTTCGAACCAAGTGGGTAGAGGGATCACATGCAGCCATACCTCCAGGTGTGAGGTGGGGCGATGTGAAGTGATAGTCTCAAGGAGGCTGAAATAGGGGTAGGATCTTTAAGGTACCCAGTCTCTTTGATTAGACCTTGCTATGGGAGCCCCGATGAGGAGTAGCAGGACTGGTTGAGTGGGTAGAGACAGATGCAGATGGAGCGACAGAGGGAGCTTCAACATTAAAGGGTGTTTCTAGCCCAACAGGGAGTTCAATTGGGAGATCAGTTACTTACTTCTCAGTAACTGAGTTGTAGTGCAGCAGTGGGTAGCACGATGCAACATGATGAGAGGAGGTGCGGTGTGGATGTAGTGTTGGGAGATAGGACCATCAGTAGCACGGATGCAGCAGGAGGAATCAGTGTGATTGATGCAGTTAAAGATCAAAGTGATAAAGGCTAGAGCAGTTAGATACTGAAGAGCACAGAGGCGCAGAGTTTTCAATCGACAGAGGTAATAACAGTCAGAGACTTTGATGACAGAGGCATCATTCTGATTCAGGTTGGATATTTTTTGTGTTTTTAGAGTTGCTGGAGAAACAACACTTGAGAGAAGTGTTGCATGCAGAACATTACAAAGGTTTAGGATCGGGTTCGAGTTGAATGCCTTTCTTGTTGAGAGGGAATGACGAAAATAGCAACAAGAAATGATAAAAATAGCATTGCTATAAATAACATTTCAGGATATACTCCAACTTTGTTGGAAATAGCAAAAAATAGAAATGATAAAAATAACATTATAAATAGCATTTCGGGATATATTCCAATTTTAATTAGTCCCTGAATTCATATTCGAATTTAGTCTCACTAGCTGTTTGAAAATTAATTAATTAATTCATCTTGAGTTAATTAGTTGGAGAAAATCAAACATGAAGTCTTTGTGAAGACATGCAACAATTATCCCTTTGATTGAGGAAGTTATCCCTTAATTAAGGAGATAAGGAGTTCTATTTGAGTTGTAATTAGTTAGCTCAGTTAATTGAGTTAAGCACAATTATATTAGTTCCAAACAGTTGGAGGAACTAATTATAAATTCAATCAATTAATGCATGCATGCATGCATACAACTAGTGTTCTCCAGATAACTGAATATTCTCTCATAAATAACTCATGCATGTTAGTTCAGACAGAGACCTAGTTGAGATTAAGGAAGGGACGTTGTACTATTAGTTGGAGGAATTTTTCCTATATAGGAAACTCATCCATGCAGAAGGAATTATCTCCTTCAGGATTGTGCAGTTATTTTAGAAGTCAAAGCAGTGTGTGAGGTGAGAATCACACAGGATACAACTGGAGGACCCAGGATAAACTGCACAAGGAAATAGGAGGCTTGGAGGACTGAAGGAAGGCATATGTGTTGTCTATTCTATCTACGAGTAGCAGTGAGGGATTGTGCCGAGAGTTGGATAGCTTGAGAGCTAAAGCTTTGTTTAATCCTGAGATATTTCCACTTGTATGATAATACAGATAGTGGGGTTTTTAGCTGAGGCTTTCCCTGAGTATTCTTCTGTGTTTCATGTGTGATTGAATCTTCTTCTTTGTTATATGTTTTCTATTTGATCTTGCTCAAAATCGATTAAGCTTCCGCAAGTTTGATTGTAGAAGTAGATTAATTATTTTGCTCTAGTACATTGCATAATCAGTTTAATCTACGGTGAAATTTCTACACTTCCTTTTTACTAAAGATGATTTTTGTTCTTATGGGTAAACAATTTTGAGGTTTTATATGATCAAATCATAATTTCATCTAGAGTTTATGTTTTATTGATTATGATAATGCAGATCTTGATTGTGGCCAACAATTCATCAAAAGACAATGCACAAGTAAGAATTTTGCATGTCCTTATTGTAAAAAGGGTTTAATGATTATGATAATGTAGGTCTTGATTGCGGCCAATAATTCATCAAAAGACAATGGAAAAGTAAGCATTTTGCATGTCCTTATTGTACATATCAGTTCACTCCTCCTTAATGTTTCTAGGGTTAGAATGCATGAAATTTTATTTTGTCTTTTCACCTTTTTTTAGAGGTTGATTGTTTGTGTAATGAACTCTACCATGCCCAAATTCAAAGGGCTCGAGTGATGCAAGCAAATTTTCTGGTAGGATGCAAATACTAGACCTTCCTCAAACTTTGTTACCTGAAATTAAAATTTCTTGTAATCATGAACATTTATTTTTTCTTTTCACCTTTTTTATTAGTGGTTGATTGTTTTTATAATGGACTCTACCATGCCCAGATTCAAAGGGCTCAAGTGATGTGAGCAAATTTTCTGGTAGGATGAAAATACTAGACCTTCCTCAAACTTTGTTACATGAAATTAAAATTTTTGGTAATCATGAACATAAAATCTTTTCTGTTTCATCCTTAGATTTTGATCTTAATGCCTACAATTTTAAACCATGTTACTATATTTTAAGTAGAATATACTTAGATTCATTAAACCTTACAACTCTCCAAAGCTTAGTTAATTTCAGCTAAAAGGAAGGAACCTGAATGGCTTTTGCTATTTAGACTCAATGCTTATAGACAATGATTAAAAATGGAAGAACCCAAATGGTCTTACAACTTGTACCCACCCATAAATTTCAAAGACCTTTTCTATTATTCTGAACCTAAACAGAGAGAGTAGGAGAAGGAGAGGAGCCTGGATAAGGTGGACCCTGACCTGATTGATACTTTTCAAAAGTTAGGCATGCCCTTGACTAGAAGAAGAAATTGACCAACGTTGTTGTAGATGTTGTTTCTGACAGTGTTTTCATTGCTACCATGCATAGGTAGACTCTATATGTAGTTGAGGTTATCTTTTGTTTGTTATAAGAGATAATTCAGGAGTATCTTGATCTAGTTAGGAAGTATCTTGGTAGGGTTGTTCCTCATGCTGATAACTATTATTCTGCATTGTATTTTTTTTTTTAGTGATAGCTCCTTCTATTAAATCCCCAAGCACACTTTGTCACCCATAGAAATATCCACTTACTTCATGATGAATGAGATGGAGACAAGGCAATTTCAGAGGACTCTTATTGTTGTAGATGAGAGGAGTTCTGTGAGGTGACAGGAGTTATGTGACATATATTAAAGGATGAACTGCATCATTTTATGACACTAATCATCTCCATGCCATAATAGTGGATCTCTATTGCACTGAGGGAGAAACGATAAAGGTATGTCGGGAACAAGCAATGCAGACATGGGATTTACAATTTTATTATGGGATGGAGACAAATCAAGGATTTTGTGGACATGAGTAAAGACTGGTTCAACAATCACCTCGAAATACTCAAGAATTGTTTTGAAAGGTGATGATGCAATTGGAGAGTTCTATTCTATTGCCTTAAAAAATAACTATCAATAGGGGGGACAAAGATGATCCATATCGGGAAGAATTGTAGGTGTAGGATTGTTTCTAAAACTATATCTATAGGCAAGTCAAGGAACTACTACAGAGAATTAGTGCAAGTGCAACCAAATTCTCATAATGCAAGTTATTTTTCATAGTGTGATTCAATGCTCATCGGTGACCTGACAGCTGCAAATACTTATCATTACATTTAAGTACAATTTGAGTTGCATTCTAAAGTCTCTAATTTAATTTATTAATAGCCCTTCTTGTGTCCTTGTCTCTCTTAATTTCATTGTGGTAGGATTGGAATGGGTTAAAAAATCAAGCATATCATTGAGTAAAATAGACACCCACATGTCACTACATGTCATTGTGCATACTTTCTATTTTTTATACAATTAGAAGTGAGCAATATGATGTGTGCACAACTAAAAATCCTAGAATGCATGATGAATCTAGTCTTAGCATGGAAATCGAAACCATGAATCATAAAATATCAATAAATTTGTGACACAAAGTAAAAAACACAATAAAATATTATATGCTAACATTGTCTATTTAGTGCAAGATACTATTAATATTCATGATTATAAATAATAAAAATGAAAAAACATTCTACCCATTTTCGTTAAAGAATGTGAAGTATTTGACAATATATTCAACCTTGTGATGTGAAAAACTATACTCTTGGGCCTCCTATCTCAACCAACTTTGAGTGGGCCATGAAAAAGTCATAGGTTTGAAATTCACCCCACATCGTTTTTTTTTTTAAAACAAGAACGGTTATAGGATTTCATTAACTGCTTGGCTAAAGGCCACACATTCGGTTACAAAAGGAGGAGCAAGTTTCAGCATGCCTTTCTACCTAGAGGGAAATGGCGCCTACTCTTATCAGCTTCCTCTTTTTACAATTGTTAAAGTGCACTTTTGCTGCTAATTGTCTAAGCTGAAAGATACAAACGAACTAATGTAGAAAAAAGTAGTAAAACATGACGCTTTAAGGGATTGGTGCCCACAGAATTTCCTTATCTTTGAGAATAGTTCCAGCCTCTAAATGTACTGCCTCGTTTGCCTCAATGTCTGTTGCTTTAGTATTTGTTCTCAATACATGAAAATAATTCAGATGTAGGGACTTTGACATGCTTTTGATCCTTGTAATTAACCTTGCTAGCTACAGATCCGCTGGGTTGGAGTTGGTTGCCACTGCTCTTATGATTACTTGGGAGTCTCCAAAGACATTTGCCTCCCGAATTCCCAACTCTTTGAGGAAGTTTACACCTTGAAAGAGGGCCAACACCTCGGCTTGTATGCTAGAGGAATGGCCTAATCCCCAAGTGAAATTGTGCAGAGATGTGTTGTCTGGATTAATGATGCGTCCTCCAACTCCAGCCTTTCCTGGATTCCCTTTTGTTGCCCCATCAAAGAAGAGAGAGGGAAGTGGTTGATTGGACAGCCATTCCTGAAATTCTTCTTCATTTTTCCTAATTTGCCAGTCTGTGAGAATTGGAGGAGAGCTTCTTGGTTTTTGAAAATTAAACTTGAGGACAGATCCCAAGTCTTTGTATTGCTGGCTTAGATTTGAGTCATCTCCTCTATCTTCTAGCCACTCGGTTAGCTGGATTTTCATTGAGTTGGCAACTATTTTATAGTCTTGATCGTTGCTCCAGAATATCCTCTTGTTCCTTTCCAACCAAACTAGCCAGCTGATGAATTTTGGCAGTGCACTCCATGATGTCCTGATTGTTTTGTTTTTTGGGTGTGTGCCTGGGTATCTGGCCATCCAGCTCGTGAACAAATCTTGAACAGAAGTAGGAAAGATGAACTTATAATTCCAAGAATCCAGCAGCTCTTGCCAAATAGAGATTGTGAATTTGCACTTGATCATGAGGTGGAGGGCAGTTTCTGAGTTTTCCTTGCAAAGCATGCATCTAGAAGGCCCATTGATGCCTCTTTTCTGAAGTTTGTCATCAGTGAGGATTTTTTGATGACAGAGAAGCCAACATAAATGGTCTACTTTAGGAATTGATGGGAATTTCCATATACCTACCCAAGGGGCAGGATTGAGAGGTATGTGGGGACGTTCAAGGCACTTAGAGTATCCCTAAGAGATTGTGTATCCTGCTCAGTTTTTGCCCCAACCTCTCACGTCCTACCTATGTGCGTGGGTAGGGGCCAGCCCGTGCAGGAAATTGCTGAGTGATGCCAACTCAAGCTGCAAGGCGGTGGGCACAGGGAGGTGTTTCCAACTCGCCCAGGCATCCTCCGTCCACATCGAGAGGTCCCATAGGGTGTGGACGTTTGCTTCAGACAGCTAGTTCTCTAACTCAGTAAAGTCTCTCAATTCTACCAGTGGAGGTTGATCCAGAATTCTATCACTCCACAGCTAAATTCGTTTGCCATTTCCAGGAATCTAGTAAGAGTAATTTTTTATCATCGGACCAATTTTGTTAATGAACATGCCGAAAGGAGTTCTGAGTTGGTTTTTGGGCTGATCCAAACATCTGAGTCTCGTTTCTCTGAAGTATTTCCTCCACAATGCAGCCTGTGCCCAATTTGGATTAGGAGTAATGATTTTCCAAATTAATTTGGCTCCCATGGCAAGATTTTGAGCTCTGAGATCTTTGAAGTTCAATCTCCCCTCAAAAATTGGTTTGGTGAATATTTCCCAATTGACTAGGGGAAATCTCTTATCGTTTTGTTTGCCTCCTTTCTAGAAGAATTTCCTGATTAATTCCTCCATCTTTTTTATGATTCCCACAAGTGCCAGGAGGACATAGAATTTGAAAATCGGAAGACAGCTGAGAACTGCCTTGATGAGCACTGCTTTGCCAGCAATGTTGAGCCAAGAGGATCCCCAGGCTTGCATTTTTGCTTTGAATTTGTCTTGTCTTTGCTTAATGCCCTCTTGTTGAAGATTGGTAGACCAAGATATTTGAATGAGGACCAAGTAATGGAGGCTGCAAATCTGAGGCATCTAGCTATGGAGCTTGCAGTTGAAGCAGGGATGTTCCAATAATATATCTGACATTTGCCCTTGTTTAACACACTACCTGATACCTTACAGTAGTCGTCCAGAACTGCTTTGAATTTAATAGCTGAATGCAGGGAAGCATCTCCCAACAGTAATGTATCATCGAAAAAGAGGGCATGATTGATGCATTTAACCCCTCTTGCAATGCACAGGCCAACAATGTCTTGTTCTTGCTGCTTTTTGTTCAGATAGAAATTGAGGACAAAAGCCTGAATGATGAATAGGAGGGGTGAAAGGGGACACCCCTGCCTCAGTCCTCTAGAGGCTTTGAAGAATTCAACGACCCTTCCATTCACCAAAGGGGCAATCCAAGGCTCCGAAATGCAATATTTTATCCACTTTATGAGGTTTTTCCCGAACCCCAATTTATGCATTACATCAAACAAAAACTATGTCTAACACGATCAAAGGCATTTGCTAGATCTAATTTAATAACCATACCTTTTTCCTTTCAGTGTTGGCTGGAATGGATCGCATCTTGCACCAGCACGAAGTTGTCCACTAGCTGCCTGCCCTGAATGAATCCACCTTGGTTGTCCGGAATGATTTTAGGGAGGATTCTTTTCAACTTGTTTGCTATCACTTTGGTGATCACTTTGTACCCAAGACTGTCAGGGCGAGAAATGTCGAATTTGTGCAGCTCCCAATCTTCTGACAGTCTTGGGATTTCTGAATCATTTTGAGGAACTCCTTCTCAACTATCTGCCAACGGGTTTGTAAAAATCTAGGCATGAAACCGTCCGGTCCCGGAGCTTTATCAGGATCCATTGCGAAAAGGGCCTCCTTGGCTTCCTTATATGTGATTTTGCTTTCAAGAGCCTGGTTCATCGAAGTTTCTTTATTTTTGCTGAAGAATTTCTTGCCATGCATGTTGCTTGTCTCTAGATATTTCAAGTGTTCATCTATCTCAATGGCTTCCAAGAGAACAAGATCACAGGACATTGATGGAAATGCAGCTGCAGCAGCAGTTGAGAAAGTGTCCTCTAGTATGTCGATCTATGAAGATACAAAGTTGTATCTAGACAAGGACATCAAACTAAAGTGGAAAGAGGTCAATGAAACATTTTTAGGCACTTTTGGGGAACACCTCAAAGACCGTCAAGTGTACATGAATGTTCACAAGTCCAGGTTGTACCGGATTGCATGCAGATATCCTGTGTTCCCATGCGTAGACATGATAAACTGGATCGTCTCTCACACTGATCCCGAGATGATGACCTTGAGGAGTGTTAGTGGGACGAAGCTTGCGACCTTCTAGGAATTAGATTATGATGAGATTTATCAGATGTTAGAGGTGATGACTATCATGAAGACTCCATTCAGCTTACCCAAAAGTAGTGCTAACTCTAGAGATATTCTTAAGGATTGGGTAAAGGAGCCAGCTCGATTTAGGACAACACCCAACCACATCTATAAGACGAAGAGACTGAGGAAGGCATACCAATACTTGATCGTATTTTCTTGTCGACTGTATGGCCAAGCAAGCACGGAAACCTTCCCACAGAGTTGGGTGGCTGCACGGGACCAAGTGGCTAGAGACGGAAAACCATGTAACTGGTCTGGCATATTGGCTCATCAACTGAAGGAACATGTAACGAAGGCTTGACAGTCACCTGGAGGTATGCATGCAAATATTTACATGTATGCCTACATTCTAGATGTATTTTGTGCCCGGCAGGAATTCCCTGGCTTGGAGTGGGCATGGTCACCATTGGAGACTGTTGTGAACACATATTTCAAGTTGTTGTCCGAATGAAGCTTCAAAGGTGTAATCACGCGGTTATCCAATAATTTTGTCACCCCAGTGTACAAGATGATATTCGAACAAGATCCACCCTACATGTCAAAGGAAGCAATGGAGGCATTGATAGGCATGGAAGATTGGTATGCCTCACCGTCCGACACTTTTATCTGAATGTTCAGTGAGGAGAAGGCTCCACATTTTCTACCAAAGTTATCCTTGGACGTGCTTGTCATGCAGGAAGTAGCATATCACATCTCGACAGGATTGACAACTAGACTGTATCGGAATAAGAAGGCACCTTGGCTCACTCTTGCATTGGGGATTGGGTTATATGAGATCTGGAGTATCAAGCAAGCAGATGTTGAAGCAGAACAAATGAAGAAGTACCCGTTCGACCTCTGAAGTGTCAATCTGTATGACCCACATTGCATTGTGAAGGATCACTACACGAGAGTTCAGTTCAACTAGATCCAGGGGCATTTCATTAGGTCAAGGAAGACTCATGGAGGTATTGCTACAGTTCCTCCAAACCCAATGAACAGGTTGGCTTTGTTTTGGAGTGGTTAGCGAAGCAACATGAAGTAGCATCATGGAGAGCACCAATAGTAATAGTAGTGGCAGTATAGGCAAGCATACCAATGCATGACAAAAGTAATAGGAATATTTTTTATCGCATGGAGGAGGAGCAAAGCTACAAGTTTCGAGCAAATACACTTGTAGAGAAAGCAGCTATAGTTATAGAGGTAAATAGGCAGCAGTGCGACAAGAGAATCGTGTGAAGGCAGAAGGATAAGAAGAGAGTGGAAGAAGCTGAGAGGGAGTTGCATGAGCTGAGGGAGCAACTCTCAAAAGGAACAAGAGTTGTGCAAATAGGAGAAGGAAGCGCAATAGCAGTAGCTATAGCGCGGGGGTGCAATATGCGCAGACAAACGAAGCAATGACCATACAAGTAGTGGATTCATATGAACATATCGCATCAGGCGAACAGGGTGAACCATCATACGGGCAAGACTTTGCTCATGAGATAGAACAGGCACTTCAATAGTTGGATGCAAACATGGAGCAGCAGAGTTGGAACAGGACACCGACCTCATGCCTCACCATAGAGAGGTCGACACACCTGCTTCAATGCATCAAGATGATGAGCAAGTCTTGAATGACAAAGGAGGCACTGAGATCCTTGGTGATCAGATGGAAAAGGAGATACACAACATCTCTTTTGATGAATCTCATCATAGAGTTGTGCAGTCTCGCAGGGTGTCAACTCTGGAGGATTAAACATCTCCTACGCAAGTTGAAGAATGAGTGATCATGACTGAGGTGTGCAAACATCCGGCTACCTTGGCTGATGCAACCAGAGTGTTGCCAAAGCCACTAGCTCAAGTGTTCGCTTCCTAATAGATGAGAATGAGCGAATGGCAAAGGAACTACAAACGGCCAAGCAAGGAGGAGACTTGGTGACAATGTCCGCCCGAGATTAACTGAAGATGGCAATACTAGAAGAAGTATTGTCCTTTGACACAGTTATGTGAGCATTATACTCTAAGTTCAGTACCGTGCACAAGGCAGTTGTCCATCTCAATGGATGGCAGTAGCAATGTGCTATAACAGCACGTATCTTGAGGAACGTGCATGCTGTTGTTGACGACATGCAAACATGAATGATGAAGTACAAGGGAGCCCCACTTCACTTGCTTAATATGATGAGGGATAATGCAGTCGAGATGAAAGCACATATCCGGAGTCATATCCAAACTATGATGAGCTCCCACAACTCATCACTAGCATATAGGCTTCCCATGAACGAGTATTAAAGAGTTTGGATGTTGTGGTTCTCACACATGCGATCCCATCAATCAGGACTCTCATCCAGGCGAAGACAAAGAAGTAGGTCCAACTAGAGCTTGACTCGTACTTAGACAAGTTGATGCGCATTGCCACCAGCCCAAACTTTCCTATCAGTGCAGACATCATGCGTAAGTATGTTGTTGGTCAGCCACATTGAAGACAATGATGTGCATGCTTACATACGAGTTGGACAGAGGAGCCCGAGTAGTGTACTCCGATGCTATGGAGGCAAGGGTCGAGTTTCAGACGAATGTCACCACGAGCACACGGACACCATCAAGGACTACAGATCTTGGCATCAGTATGTTACCGTTGATCAACGTGAAGATGTTGAAGAGTTGGACTTCCATGGTTGTCTAAGTCAAAGTGATGTCTAGTTTGGCTTGCTCAAGCCATTGTGTTCACATGGGTACATGTGTATTGTAATGTTGAGACATGTCAAGTGTAAGTCAAGTGTCAATAATGGATGTAACAGTGATAGAGTAGGTGAAGAGTCATGAGGGCAGTTGAACGGTCACAAAGGGGAATGTCAGGGTCACCCCACCCTTTGCTATAAATATTCCCTCGTAACTCTTTGTATAGGCTTATGGTTAGCCAAGCTTCCAATAAGACTATCTTGGAGAGAGCTTAGACAGTATTGTAATGCGCCTTGGCTTCTCCACTGCATGGAGCTAGTACATCTCTTTGGCGGAGCAGGTAGATGTGGTTGTAATGTTCCACTGGTGGGGCTAGCAGGTTTACATCGATGTATTGTATGATTGGAACTTACACTTCTTTATATAATAAGAGACAACACGTTTTCATGCAGATGTTGTTATTGTAGTTGGACTATTCCGGTTTCTTAGCAATGTATGTTGTTTAACTTACATAGTTGTGTATGAACTGCTTTGTATGCAATTATATGAATCTTATTGCAGATATGTTGTTGGTTTAACCATGATTTTGGATTTTCAGTTGACCTACTCTCCAACTTGTGAAGCATTTTCGCTCGTGTGTTCCCTTTCCAGCTGAGTATTGTTACAGGTTATCAAGCAACACACTCATCTCACGCCCCATGTATTAGAATCTCTCGTACTCCTTCCTTTACTTACTGCAGTGGTCACACCCTTGCTACTGACAGAGTTATCTTGCTTGCCTCTGTGCGACATCTTGGTCAAGGCATTTCTTTACAACCCATTATTGGAACTCCTATACCAAATGGTCTGAGGTCTAATTGGGACTTCTTACTAGGGAGATCCCCTTGATATGTTGGCAGGATCAACATCAAACGTAGGACCTATGGGTACTCCTCTGAAACCCAAATTTGGTAGTTTATATAGTTTTCTTTCTTAGATGAATGCTTCTTGTTGATAATTTGCCTTTGATCTGTTGAGGTTGTCAACCCTTACCTTAGGGAAGTTTTTCCCGCCAACAAAACTGGTGACTCCACTAGGGAGTACAACCACTATTTCTTAGAAGGGTTGTTTTTTCCTTGATCTAGGTTTTTCTTTCTTATTTCTTGATTTTTCCAATATTGTTGACTCATTTGAAGTATGGGCAATAAGTCTGATCTTCTGGATCAGGTTTGTAATTTTTATTTTTTCACTATTTTCTGCATATACGATTTTTTTCTTGTATATAAAAGCATACACATGTAATTTCTGCCAAAGAAACCCACGTGTACGCTAGTTTCTTCGGAAATAGTCGCATGTACACACAGACTTGTTATTAGACAGACACGTATATTTGGAAAAAAAATGAATTTTTTCAAAATTTTCCTTCAGTCAGGGGTGTAGCCTACTTTTTCTACTTCCTTAAGGTCATTTTAGTCTGGAATGGTCTTCTTTCTTGCTGGTGTCGGTTTCTTTATCTCTTTTTGCAAAAAGATTTTGTCAACCTTGGGTTTGCAATTTTTTGAATGTTTTTCATTTTAAGTTTGGGTTTCAAACCTTCTTAGTGAAATGTCTAACTGTTAAATTCTTATGGGAAAGTGAGTTGGTTCTCAACTTGCTTCTAATCCAATATTTGCATTACTTCTCTTTGCATTCTTGAAGTTGACTCATTTGGTTTCTTTTTGGTTATTTGATAAGGGTCTTTGTGATTTTGGTTCAGTGAAGGATGTTGGTTCTCTGAAATCTTTCTGTTTTTTTAACCTTTTATGTATCCTTCAGGTCTAGTTGTTCAAGTGTCTTGGTATCTTAGTCACTTTAGTCTTATCATCTTAGTGATTGTTTATGGCTTGGTAAGTTTGAAGTCTTTTCGCTTGATTTTCATCTTGAAGTGATTCATTTCTTTGCCTTCTTGAAACTTTGTCAAAATCCCTTAAAAAGAAAAAGAGAAAAAAAACATTTGTTTTTGCTTTTCTTTTCTTTGGTTTGTGGTTTTTTGGTCTTTTTGGATTTTCAACAAGTGTGCAAATCATTGCTTGAGGTTGAAATTTTCAATCTTTGTTTGAGGTTGCAACCTCTAGTATCCATCAAAGACATGATGACAAGATAAACAAATGAAAAATAAACCTCAATACTAGGCTTGGGAATCAACTCAATCTGGTCTTTGTATGTTATTCGTAGTCCACCGATGAATCTCTGAGCCTTGGCCTTCTCCTCCTTAAGGTAAGGCACATACCTCAAAAACTCCAAAAATCTACTAGTATACTCATAGAAAACATCCACAACTCATACCAATTCAAATCATCCTCATGTATGCCTTTAACATTCTTCACATCTTCCCACCAAATATATGCTTTACCTTTAAGACTGAAAGTGGTTATATTTGCTTTCATGTTTTATGAATAATCATGCAATTGAAAGAATTTCTTCATATGAAGCAACCATTCCTCTGCATCATATGATTCATTCATCTCTCCATCAAAGGTAGATGGCTTTTCCTTCTTAAACTCATCCCGCAAGTATCCCCTATCATTCCTCCTGTAAGGATGATAATGATGATGATCATGATGCCTATCAGAACCAGACTAGAATAATATCTGTGTCTATCACCTCTCCTATATGGAGTGTCCAATAGCCTTCCATCTATGGCCATGTCAAATCTATCCAACCTGTGTCTACTAGGAGACCTACTACCATATCCCTCATTAGTTCTATCCGCATGTCCATGGTGGATCAGAAATGGCCCCTGTCACTGCAATTCTGACAAACTCTGAAGAAATATCTCATTCACCTCTACTTATTTTTCTTGTTCCTGCATGATTTTGCCATTATCTGCTTTGAAACTACTTATTTCCTCCTTCACACTTCTCAATGTATTTTCCAAGTCAGAAGAGTGCCCCGTACCAAGTTGCCCATCTAATGCATAGGGAGATTTTATGTATTCTACCACCTTGCTAGCCATCTGATCTCTTTCTTACAAGGCATACTATGTCAACTAAACCAAATCACAATAAACCAACATACCTTAGCATAATTCAAGGAGGATACCTTGTTTACAAGATCATCAAATCACCATGATACATGTATAACATAAACATAATAGTATATAAACATATGTCGAATAAGTGTATCAACGCATAAACATCATACCAGCTAGGGTCCAGTCATCAATGCAAGGACATATCAACAATACATGTTATGACCTCATGCATGACAACAACCATTACTCCATTGTACACATTGCCACATGCAACTATCAACATGCATAAGCAATGCCAAATCAACTACACATATGCATGAACACATGTATTCGAGCATAAGTGATCAATTCTTGTAACCAACCTACAAGACTGATACATGTATTAAAACAACCAAGAATGAAACTTAACATACTACAAGGATGTAATCAAGCTACATATAATCATATAACGACTCATATACTTTTGATAATGCATTCCACAAAATCAACACCAAGTTCCTCATGATAACCTTACTACAATCATGATCAACATGATGCAATGCAACAAGCACATGGAATGGAAGTGTAAGAGACACACATGCAATTGACATGCATGCATGACCAAGCACCTTCACACAAGGAGAGTGCAACCAAGCTCCGATACCAATCTTTAGTACCATATATGACTCAAAGAGAGCGCAACCCATTCTGATACCAATCTGTGACACCCCCTCCTCCTAGGTCCACCCAAGCAACCATCCAGCTAGGGTAAACATGCGACGAGAGAGGCTACTATAAGGGATTCAACCTCGTTGGTGACCTTAAGGAAATGGAATCGACGGAACACGTTAAACATACCCATCCACATCAGTAACAACACCCTCAGGAGACATGGCATCCGCTTAGACATCCTATCCCTGAGTCCCACTGATATTTCAAGTCTTTTAACCCTTGGTCTCTCTCATGCTATAGGCATGACAGCATCCAAAAATCAAAGTCACTCTCACAAGCCTATGTGCCAGCGTGCCTAGACTCTTTTTAGCAGACCTCTACCAGCGTCCTCGGGATTTGAGCCACTTTTCTAGCTCAGAATCTCGTCCTTTGCCCAGAACTTGTTACAACCTCCAGAATCCATCAAAGACATGATGACAATATAAAAAAATCAAAAATCAACCTCAGGACTAGGCCTGAGCATCCCCAACCGGGACTGACATTCTGTCAAACACTTGTCATCAGTTCAACCTACAAGTCTAAGATACAAGACATAGCATGAATGACTGAAATAACTTATTAAACATAACCAGAAGGATCACCACCTTCTCCATTGAACTTTTATAACATCAATTAGGTCTTGCATCCATCCATTTAGAAATTACAAGTAAATACATTAAATAACCATGACATGAACCAGTCATATAACCATGCTTATAACCAGCATAAAACCATATAAATATCACAAATATGAAAGCCATTAAATCCACATATAAACAAGTGCAAAAGTAAGAGAACTTGGCTTTTATTAATCATGGGCAATTCCAACCAGTTTCAGGACTTCCATGTACCACTCGACCATAGAGATAGCAGAACCAAATCTCTCTTTCAGTCAGTCACCCTCGTGCTCCAAGCATGAATGTGGGATCTCATATAACAACCAAGGGCATCCATAGGTTAAACCACCTCCACCCTCATCAAACCATGATCACACCAAAACTAGTGCTCCGATCACAATCGAACCGAACTTGGAATGCCATCCAGAATCCATCACTATCCTTGAGGAATTTCCTGTATCCTTGTCTCTCATGTTTTATCGTAATCCAATCCTAGATCACTATGCCCTAAACTGAGACTAGTCTATCAAGATTTACTGTAATCCAAACCTCAATCACTAGGCCCTAAACTGAGACTTTTCCCTCAGTCTTTACTGTGTATCCTGCCAAAACCGTTCAAGGGATTCCTAGGCCTTTGGGAATGAAACTTGAGACCACTTCCACCCCATATTCTGAAATCCATCTAGTATACCAAAGCTCATAACTGAGATAAACATCCCAACATACCATGGCATCTGGAAAAATACAAGGCTAGGATGAAAACCATTGTCATAACCCAGAAAAACCATGCCACTAATAGCAAGATAACCATACACCAAGATGCAAATCCATGCATGTCCAACCCAGCTAGGAAATCACACATGCAAAAGCATCCCTACAAGTATTCCTACTGAACCTACTTGATCCTGCTTTCCTTTCCTTGATCCCTTCTTTCCTTCCTTTCCATTTGCTTACTTTTCCTTCCATGCTCCAAATCTATAGTGCTCCAAGAAAACTCTAAGTGACCAAGCGTGAGAGAGAGAGAGAGAGAGAGAGAATAATGAGAGAGCTCAAAACTTGAACTGAAAAAAGGTTACCCATTGATCCTCATAAGCCTTTTTATTATTGAGGCCTCTAATTTCTTCATTTTCCATTATTTTCCTTCATTTTTCTCCTCACATGCAACCTATGACCTTTCACCTTACTTTTATCCTAGTTTCCTTTATTTTCATAAATAAATGTGCCAAAAATTCCTTTTTTCCCTTTAGTGCCTTTGCCTTAGTCTTTGCCAATTTTTCGTATCCAAAACACATATCCAGTGATGCCCACTAGGATATCTTTGCCCAACATGTAGCTTGAAATAAGTGTCCCTTAACCGTGGTCTTATTTTTCCTTTATTAACTTTTATTACATGAAATTTTCACCAAGGTTGTTACAGAACCCTCCCCCTTGGGGAACACCATCCTCTGTGTTAAACCACACCATGACCTCATAAAAACCACTAAAAGCAAACATACTGCCCATGGATATTTATAACTTATCTTGTTGCAGTGTTTATAATGAAAGACTTGTTCAAAGCCAACCATCATGAAAATATGACAATATAAAAACCATAATAACATGACATCCATACAGCTTACTGGAGATTTATAACTTATCTCATGGCGGTATTTACATCCACATACATATACCCAAACATCAACAAAACGTATGCCAAACATATATCAACTTCAAACCAAAATTTCTTTTCCTCAACTAGCAAATAATGAAGGATATAGAGCCTGCATATGATCCGACAGCTCCCATGTATATTCTTCAGGCCCAAAGTGCTTCTATTACACTTTAACTTGCTCTATGGCTCTTTTCCTAAGCATGAGATGCTTTTGCTACAATATGAATTGAGGCTCCGGCCGAAACTCTCCTTCTTTCTCCACCTACAATACAAACCAATCAATAACATGATCAACATCCTTTATATACTTCTTAAGCAATGAAATATGGAAAACATCATGGACTTTCACTATTGGAGGTAGTGCAAGTCGATATGCCACTGGTCCAATCCTCTCAAGGATATTGAAAGGTCCGCAATACGGTGGTGCCAACTTGGCACATGAACCAATCCTCAAAGAAATTTTCTTGGGATTGATGCACAAATACACATGCTCCCCAACCTGAAACTCCTTGAACACCCTATGTTGATCAACATAACTCTTTTGTTTTTCTTGTGCTACCATTAGATTATTCTTTATAACTTGCATTTGCTACTCCATGTCCGCCAACATATCTGGTCCAATAAGTACCCTGTTCACTGGATGACTCCAGCTGATGGGAGTGTTACAGCTCCGCCCATACAATGCCTCGAAAGTACTCATCCTCAATGACTCCTAATAACCATTGTTGTATGTGAACTCAATGAATGGAAGATACCCCTCCCATTTCTTATGTTGGTGCATCAGATACATCCTCAACATATCCTCCAAGATCTTGTTGACCCTCTCTGTCTGTCCATCTATCTATGGATGATAGGTTTTACTAAAGTTCAACTCTGTACCCAATCCTAAAAATAGCTCCTACTAAAAATTGGAAGTGAACTTTGCATCCTATCTGACACAATCTTCTTTGGAACACCATCCAGTCTCACTATCTCTCTTATAAACACTTGTGTTACTTCACTCGCTGAATATGTAGTCTTTACTAGAATGAAGTGAACTACCTTGCTCAACCTATCAACCAAGACCATAATAGAATCATGCTGTGTCACTATCCTTGAAGACCTATGATGAAATCCATGGAAATTACTTCCCATTTCCATTCTGGAATCACTATAGGCTATAGTAAACTACCTGGATGCTTACATTCTGCCTTAACCTACTGACAATCTAAACATCTAACCATGAACTCTGTCACTTCCTTCTTTATATTCAGCCAATAGTATAATTTCATCACCTCTTTCAATGTCTTCTAATATCCTGGATGACCCGAGTCTGGCTTGGTGTGAAACACCCTCAAGATAAGCTTCTTGAGCTCACTACAATTCGACACAGAGATCTTCTCTCTGAATCTCACCAAACCATCTGCCATGAGATGATAACTTGCATCCTGATCACTTGTACCTGTGCTTTGCAGTAACCTGTACATAATATCCATGTATTTTTCATCCCACTGTGCTTCCTGTAAGATCCTATCCTATAACTTTGTCCCATAAGATCTCATAATTGCTATATGGTTTACATGTACCTTCCTGCTAAGAGCATCTACAACCTGGTTCTCCTTCCCTCTGATGTATCTAATCTCAAAGTTGAACTCACTAAGGTAGCCAAACATCTAGCTTGTTTGGAATTTACATTTGGTTGGTCAAAAAAATACCTCAACCCACTATGATTTCTCATCAATGTAAACCTCCTGCCCAAAAGATATTGTCTCCACATATTCAATGCATGTATAATCGATACTAGCTCAAGGTCATGCATGGGATAGTTCTACTCATCCTCATTCAGTTTTCGTTATTCATAGCACAATACATGTCCTTCTTACATGATAACCCCTCCAAGTCCTCTCTTGCAAGCATTTGTATGCACTACAAACCCCTTGTCTGGATCCACAATCTTTAGCACTGGTGCAAGTGTCAAGAAATGCTTACGCTACTCAAACCTAGCCTCACATTCTCTTATCCATTCGAACTTCTTACCTTTCTTATGCAATGATGTGATAGGATATGAAATGTGTGAGAAGTTCGTGGTGAACCTCTTATAGTAACCTGCCAATCCCATAAATGATCTCACCTCATCTACATTATTAGGAGTTTCCCACTCCATGATAGCCCTTATCTTCTTTGGATCTATTGCTATGCCATCCTTGGAGACAACATGCCCCAGGTAATGTACCTTAGTCTGAAATAAACTACACTTTCTAATTTTAGCATACAACTGATCCTCTCTTAGAAATCTCAACATTGTTGCTAAATTCTCAGCATGTTCTTCCTCATTCTTAGAATATACCAATATGTCATCAATTAATACAATAACAAACTTGTCCAAATAAGGATGCAACAAACTATTCATCAAACACATAAATGTAGTCAGAGCATTAGTCAAACCGAATGGAACAACAACAAACTCATAATGGCCATACCTAGTCCTGAACGCAGTCTTGAAGATATCCTCTTCCTTGATGTGTACTTGATGGTATCCTGATCTCAATTCGATCTTAGAGAAATTGTTGCTCCCTTCAACTAATCAAAAAAATCATCAGTCCTTGGAAATGGGTACTTGTTCTTGATCGTTACCTTGCTCAGCTACCTGTAATCAATGCACAATCTAAGAGTACCATCTTTCTTCCCTACGAACAACATTGGTGCTCCCCAAGGTAATACACTCGACCTAATGTATCCTTTGTCCAACATTTCCTTCAATTGCAACTTCAACTCTACCAACTCATGTATGCTCATTCTGTAAGGTTATTTTGATGTTGAAGTTGTCCTTGGAACCAACTCAATAGAAAAGTCTACCTCCCTATGAGGTGGAAACTTTGTAATGTCCTCAAGAAATACATCCTAAAACTGCTGCAAAATTGGGTACCTTCTTAACACATCTGCATCCTCAACCTCCTTACTTTTATCACTAGAAATGTGCACTACAAACATGACACAACATTTTCTGTAACTATGTTTAGCCTACATAGCAGTAACCATCCTCACTGATGTAGGATTCTTCTTCCCTACAAAGTCTTGTTTTCCCCACTATCATCCACACACTCAATGGC
This sequence comes from Pinus taeda, assembly GCA_000404065.3. NCBI lineage: Eukaryota > Viridiplantae > Streptophyta > Pinopsida > Pinales > Pinaceae > Pinus > Pinus taeda. Next base: position 62,932 of record APFE030067172.1, on the reverse strand, counting down.
CTTGTTGAAGCAATCCACTTTGGTCCTGTGAAGGTATAGCCAATCCATACCAAAAATCATACTATACAATCCCAATGGAAACACATTCAAATTTGTTGTTGTAGGCATGTTATTTAACTCAAATGCACAAGCTCTCACCCAATGGTGAAATCATTTCTTTGTACTTGTAGCCAATTGTACCAACCAAGATTATGCATGCGCTTCTTTTCTTAAGCCACACTTATGCACCAGGTCATGATTAATATAACTATAGTTAGATCTAGGGTTAATCAAAATAGAAACAACGTGATCACAAAGCTTACCATCCATCTCAATGATAAATTCCTGATGATCTACCTGGCCGTTATCCACAGCTGCATAGATCCAAGGAATTCTATGACCAACATCACCAAATGTATGCAGCTCCTGATCACTGTAGATCTAGGGTCTACCGCCACTCTGATACGATGGACAATCCCTCTTACGACGATCCTTACCATATATCCAACACTACAATGGTTCCCTACCACCACCTCTAGCTTGCTTCTCTCCATGTCCTTTCTCATTTGTATTGAATCTCTTGTAAGGAACTACATTTTATTTCTCACTTGCATCTTGAGGTCTTCCTCTCTTTGGTGGCCATTTTCCTTTAGCTTTCTTATATCTTTTCAAATCATGCTTAGGCTCAACTTTGCATTTTGATTGCTCATAACAATGTTTCAACTTTTGGATGGCCTCCTCCAATGTGTTATCATAAAATCATGTACTAAGGGCTGCTACTTAGTAAGATCTCATGAAACTGTTTCAGACCAGGCTTTAGACTAAGGTTTAGCCTCCTTAGTCAGAGAGGGCTCTCTCACAGATTTTTTGATATGCATTAAGGGCAAGAAAAGATGGCTAACTCTTTAAACAGTATATGAAATTTAAGCTGGTTGGAACAACAAAATTAGGCTTCTCCCATTGGGCTCATGGAGTCATACACTTCTGCAGTAAATTATTAGCTACTCAATCATGGAAGCCAAGGCATATAATGTCTAAATGCTCAAAACATTTACCAAGAAAAACCTCAACTCAACAAACATACACAGAAAGTCTGAGCACTAGGTGAATTCAGAGTGATTGCATGTTTAATGAACTGTAAAACAAGATGAATAAAGACCAAACCACATATACTCTGAGCATTTGAAACACAAGATGAATCTTGGGAAGAAAAAGCATCCTTTCTATTACTGTCAAAGTCCTTTACATGAGCCAATATGAAAACTCTGTTTTTATAAAAATCTCCAACCCTTTTTACATCAGAGTTTTTCCTATATATAGAAAAACAAAACTAAACTACCTTGAGTCTCCTGCTCCAGCATGAGGGGAGCTCGAAAATCTATCATTAATTACCTTATCTATATTTAAACTAACTTATTAAATACAAAGGTATTGCGTTGTAAATACATAGAGTCCTATTGCTATTGAAACTCTAATTCTATCTCCTCGTGTGCATGATGCTTTCTTGAGCTTTGACACCTGTACCATTTCTGTAGTGGCTGAAATACATTGGAGAGGCATTCACTGAACGAGCTGCCTTGGATTCTAACTGTGCAGATGACTCATTATTTGATGAAGATGTGTGCCCTATTTTCACGGTCCCTGCCTTCCATTAGTCTTTATTTCCAAAAGAACATGCTTCAAGCTGATTAATGCCTTTAGTAACCACGCATAACACCATATGCCTTATGATCTGGACGCTTTGTGAACTGAACAGTTGTTCAACCCAAAATTCCGGTAACCCTACCTGAACCCTAATAATTCGGTCATAAAGTAGCTTTAGGAAGACTTTAGCAAAAAACCAAAATATTTCACCTTTTTAATCCAACACTTACACCTGTCATTCTTTGAATGCTTAGATAGCCTTGTATAGTCTCTTTCCTGCCCTTGAGGCATTTCTTTTCAAAATTTGTTGACCTCAGCATCAATTTCATTGTTTTCTTTGCAAAACAGTCATCTACAGCAGTTTCGTAGCGCGCTACGAAACTTCTGTTCTTTTCAAAAATACAGTCTTCAATAACATTATCAAATACTTTGTGACTGTAACAGCTTCGCTTCTGGCTTCAAAACTCCTAATTTATCTTCCTTTTATATGCCGTGCTTACATGCCTCAAAAACCAATGAACTTAAGAAAAATAAAACAAAATCTTGGGGTAGCACCTGACCTTTAAAAATTTGCAATTTTTTTATTTGGCAGCTAACTTACCTAGCTGAGCTTTAAGTTTTGCAAGCTCTTTTTCCATGGCTGCAATTTCTGCTACAGTTTTCTCCAAATTAGCCATTTCTTTCTCAGCTACCTCCCATTGTTCCTTTGAAGATGAAGTTTTGGTTTCTATGGCAATGGGGACCTTTTTATCCATATCTTTCTTTTTGATTTCCTTTGCTTTTTCTACTTCAGGTAGCTGCTTCTCCATTTCTTTGGCCTGTCTTCTTGTGTATGGTTTTCTTTTCATTTCCTCTGTCTTCTCTGCTTTAGGCAGTTGTTTAATTTCCTTTGTTGCAGGTACCTTCATAGCTACCTCATCCTTGTGCAATTGCTCAGCTACTTTGATTTGCCTCCTGGTGACTGGCCTTCGTGGTTTGACCATAAATTCATTACCAGATTCTTCAAACCTTAACCTTTTTGAGGCCTTTGATTTTTTGGTGCTATCAGGTGATGACTGGGTTAGGTCAATAGGCATTGACTCAACCTGCACTGATTTAGCTTGTTTAAAATCAATTTCCTCAAGTAAATCATTTAGACTAGCTTTTGACATAGGGCTTTCTTCCACAGCTATTGATTTGCCTTTTTCTCTACTTAGCTGACCTCTGGTTCTGACTCTTGACACTTGTTCAACTCCACTTGACCCTAGTGCATCTTTCTGGTGCTTGATTTTCTCCTTTGATGACTTAGGTGTCTCCTTTGCTGATGACTTAGGTGTCTCCTTTATAACCACAAACTTTGATTTACTCAACTTGGTTTTGGGCTTCTTTTGGTCTTTCACCTCCTTTCTGAGCTTATCCAGAGTAGGTTCTTTAGTTCTTTTTTCTCTTTCCCTATCTGGCAATGGAGTGAGGCCTGTCTTGCTTTGAAAGCCGGCCATAAAAATAAAAGAATCCCAATCTCTACCAATTTTTTGCAAACCATCTAACACCAGCAACTTTACTAAACCATGGTGAAACAGGGATGTTTCACAATCATCTTTCTTTAACTGGATTTTGTCACACATTTTACTAAGGCTTTTGAACAAGTAGAAAGGGATGTCTATTGATGCTTTACCTATGAAATGCAACAAGAGTTTGAAATGATAGGAATAAACTTTGGTGTACCTCCCCTTGCATGTTAGGTATTTCTGGATGCATGTAAGGAGCAAAGCAAAATGTTCTTTTATGTAACTCCTTGGCACAGCTTTGGTGAGGTCCTCATTTACATACTGTTCCTTCAAAAATTCCTTACAGGGACTCATGTCAAATTTAAAATTTTTGAACCACTCTTGTCCTCCTCTCGGAATTTCAGTGACAATAGAAATGGCTTCTGGAGACACAGGAAATTCTAGCATTGACACCTTAGAATTCAAGCCAGTAAAATTCAATGCAAAAGCTTTCGTTACCTCTGCATGTCCTCCCTTCAACTTTTCGCAAAACCTCCAGCAACCAGCATTTTTAAAGGCTCTTGCTACACCTTCATCTCTGAGTGTAAGATCAAGCCCCTCTGGCTCTGTTCTTAGGCACCTTCCAGATCGATGTCCTCTTTTCTCCATCTTGTTTCGAAAATCTTCACACAGAGAACTAACAGTAGCTACAATTCAAAAAACAGCTTCGGCTTTGGAGTGCAGGCTCGCTTGCAATGATACCATTTAAATGAAAACTCGGGCTTCTTTGCGTTTTTTCAAAAAAAATCTCGTCTTACAGCAGGCATGTTTACGCACCATGAATACACATTATGACACAACCATACCTCAAAAAATCTCTTAGAATAATTGTCATGTGTGTGATCCTAAACCTGATGGCGGAATGATAACCTATCATGACCTGGAGAAGACATCAATTGACAAAATGTGGACGGACCTAATGACTCATCTCCCCAGACTTGACATTTCAAGAAAACGCGCTGCGAAAACCCCGAATCCACGATTTCGTAGCGCAGACAATTATGAATTGACAACATGCGCTACGAAATGGATGGTAAATGATACGCTGCGAAAAGGTGGAAAAATCATTGCGCAGCTAAATTGGCCAATCAGACTGCGCTGCGAAACTACGCAAAATACAAATGACGCAAACAAGACAAGACATGCCTTAAACAATAATGATGGAGGGTATCTAACGGTTTGTCATAAGGACTCACATCAATACCTTTTGAAATTCTAATTTCAAAATGACATACATAGAAACCTATTCACTTAAATTTTTTTCTTTTTAATATGAAACTTTGGACATACGTGGACTGTGGTTCTAAGTGATAACATACCCCTTGTTCATCAATAATGTATCCCAAATACTAAACCTGGGTCATGCCAAAAGTTCATTTCTCCAAATTGACACATAACTTGTGTTGCCACAATGTTTGTAGAACCTATCAGATGTGGTGGAGGAGATCTTCCCAATTCTGGCTGAAGATAAGGATGCCATCCAAGTATACCACTAAAAATGAGTTGGTGAATGGCCACAAGATGTCATCCATTAGCCTCATGAAGGTTTTAGGAGCATTTGTCAATCCAAAAGGCATAACCTACCATTCGAAAAGGCCTTCCTTGGCTTTGAAGGCAGTCTTCCACAGATAGGAGGGTTCGATTGGTACCTGGTGATATATTGACTTCAAATCAATCTTGCTGAAATATTTTACCCCTTTCAGTTGATCCAAGAGGTCATCACTCCATGGGATCAGGTACCTATTATAGACAGTGATCTTGTTCAGCGCCCGATAGTTAATACAGAGTCTCCAAGTTGCATCCTTCTTCTGTACCAACATGATCGGGCTCCCACAAGGTGATGAACTTGGATGGATGTGACCTTTTTGTAGCAACTCTTGAATTTGCTTCTTGATTTAATCATTCTCCAAAACATAGTGCCTATAGATTAGTCCATTAGGAAGCAACACACCTGGGGTCAGATCGATGGAGTGCGTGACCTAATAGTGTAGAGAGGTGCCTACGTGGGAGGTGAAGATATCCTCGTACTCCTCCACGACCTTGTCCATTTGTAGTTGTCGAGTAGAGGGGCTCTGTCTGGAGGTCATGGCCACCATCTACTTCTTTCCTTGAGGGCGAACCATCAGGAAAAAAAATTTCCTGGTTTTGGAAACGAGCTTACTACATTGTTTTGCAGTAATCAAACAGATGGCGGTTGGTGGTGCTACCTCTGGTATCTTGTACAACTTATTTCCCAAAGTAACAATAATAGCACAAGGCCTTGATTCATACATGACATGTCGCTTCGACAAGTAAGGTTGTCCTAATAATACATCACAAACTTCAAGGGGAGTAATGTCACACAATACCTCATCCGTGAAGGGCTTCATGTTTTATGGAAGGTGACACTGTTGGCTCACGTGAAGATCCCGTCCTTGGCGAAGTGGCTGGGCTTACCAACCACAACACATCTACAATCGTACACCATCGTGGAGCCCTTTACCCAAATGAGGTTCTTTTGGCTCCCACTGTCGACAATGAACCGTAGCGGGGAGCCCTTTACTCACATCTAGGAGTTGAAGAGACACTCCTCCTCCTCTGGATCTTCGGGTTCCTCCTTCTGGATCTTCGTGGTGGCAATGGTGGCGTTGGGCTCTCCATCGATAATCTACTTCCATTTTTCATTCCCCTTGTTGGGTTCTGAATCAGAGTTAGAACATGCATCTAATCCTAAAACCTTTAGCTCGGCCACTAGTGACTGTTTGGCCCGACACTTACTTGTGTTGTGAGTGGAGTTCTTATGGAACTCACACTACTTTCCTGTGTCCTTTTTTGGATTCACAGTGCTATTCTTTGCTTGTAGCTTTGGCAGGTTGTCTTGGGCCACCCCATCTTGGATTTTTCCTTTGTTCTGTGGTTTGGGGGCACCTTTCCCTTGCTTCAGATTCACAGATCCAAAGTCTCGCTTCTTCTATTTAAACTTTTTCTCAACCTTGACGGCATATCAGTATGTCGTGCTGAGCGAGGGGATGTTTAGGAATTCTATTTCTTCCTAGATGTACTTGTGCAGGCAGCCACAATATTTGAGTATCAAATGCTACTCCAAATCCTTGATACCCAACTTTGTGCGCAGGGTATGGAAAATATTGGTAAACTCTGGCACGTCTTGGTCCCTTCCCTGTCGCAGCGTGGTCCACTTTATGTATTGATCCTCATAGCTTTCAACAGGGTAGTACTACCCCTTGATGGCATCTCGGAATGAATCCTAAGTGGGTGCGACTGAAAACAATGAGCTTGTACTTTCATCCTTCTGCTCGCAGTAGGTTTCCCACCAGTCCTTGACATGGGGGGGCTGCTTTGAGAAGAGAGAAAATAATATTTTTTTCGATTGGAAAAATCATTGTCTAGAAATTTTCGGCAAAATCACATAAAAATTCTTTTGTCGACGCATTTCGAACCAACCAGTGTGGTTCATCGTTAGGACAAGTTGAAGAACCGATCCAGGATTAGCTGGAAAAATCATGAATAGAAAAATAACCCTCTAGCAGATTTAACCATTTATCGACAACATCTAAGTCTATCTGACCCTCGAATACAGGGATTTAAAAATTAACTTGTACCTTAAATGGTGTGGCATTTCCAAAGTAGCGATTAGAAGCCGATGCTTTGCCCTTGGGTAACCACTGAAGGATCTGGGCAAAGTTGTCCATCATCGCATTCCTTTGTCACTCAAGGGCTTCTTCGAGCAAGATTTTGATAGGATCTCCTGCCCCCTCGTCTTTCTTTTCATCTACCATGGTAGGCCATCAGGATTTACGAGGTTGGTCTTGCAAAGGTTCGACGAGTTCAAGCCATAACTCCTTATATCCCGACCTCGTTTGGGACATGCAAAGAAAAATAGAGAAAATGTAGACCGCTCTTATACCACTGATCTAGATTTAAACAGGAATGCAACAAATTACAGAGATAACCACAAAAAAAAAGATGCAGTGGAAATAATACTTCATTTCATTAATGTAAAATACTGAAATATGCTTACAAACAGAATTAGAAATAAACCAGCTAGGGCGATGGTAGCTTATCTCTGAGAAGAGATGTGGCAGCTACATGCCTCTGAACTATGCTACAATGAGGCTTGAAGGCCTATTTATTGTTGAGAAACAATGGAAAATCCTTACCATCCCAAAACCTAACCCTAAAAGATGAAACGCCAAACTGTGGGTCCTGTTTGGGTAAATTGGTACATCAACTTCCCGGGGTCGTAACTTTGGCATATGATATCTGTTTAACATGCACAGTATCTTGGTAGAATATCTATCCGAGAAATACAACTCTGGGAAGGGAAACATCGGTCCATGGACCCATGTTGCTCCCTGTTTTCCCAAAAAACATGGTTTTGGGCCTCAAAACGGCTCTGGAAGTTCAGGACCCGAAAAATTGCTAAAAATAGTAAACTAGGCTACAATTAAGGAAACTGAAAAGCTGAAAGAAACAATGGTGGGGGTCCAAGTGGACTTGGTAGATGGCCATCAATATCCAGTTGGATCATTGACGTGGTTAAAACCCTCAAAGAGGGAAATAGTCCACAACCTGAGCCAACATGACCAATTCAGGAAATTTATTAATAAAAGAATGAAAATTTGCATAAGCTTCTCTCATGAAGGGTTACCCTACAAATGATCCTCCATGCTCTTTAAATAGAGATCATGGACCAATTGGGTGTTAAGCCATGGATCAAGTGTCAGTAATACTGAGGAGAGAATGAACCATCAGATCACTTCATGCCTAGAACATATCGTGACCGTCAGATTGTAAGTTACAAAAGTACATAGTAAATAAATACACTTTACCTAACTCTACACTAGACCAAGTTATACTTAACTATTTCTTATGTGTCAGAATATCCTAACATACTCTTATTTTCTCCTACGGGTGAACACATCTAGGATCTATCTTCTTCCTATGAGACACCCTCATTGGCTATTGCTACAAATATAAGACTCTCTTCACAACTACTAGATGTATGACTATCTTTATATTTAGAAAAGGAATATGTACATCTAATGTCTAAGTGACTTGTCTTTTCACATTTATCATAGAGCAATAACTGACCTTCTAATCAGCCTGGCCTCTCTTCTGATTCTTCATCATCATCTCAAGAGTGATGAGAAGAAACTTGAACATTAAGAGGAGCATCTTCAATATTCTCATCATCTCTTTTCTTGGATGATTTCTTTGATTTCTTCCTTCTCTTGTTCTCATTTTTTGTAGCCTTCACAGATTCAAGTCCAGAGCTTGAGAAAAAAGGTTCATCGAACTCATCTTGAGATATGTAGCTTTCTCGTCCATATAGACACTTCAATCTTTCTAGCATTTCCTTTGCTAACTCATAGTGCCCCATTTTATCATCATCTGGCTTAGACAACCCTTTCATGATGATTTCCTTGGATTTTGAATTGAACTCGTTCCTCTCTCCATATATCGTAGATAACCAAATGTCTTCATTGACTACCATCAAGTAGGCTTCCATTCTGATCTTCCAAAGCCCATAGTTTGATCCATTTAAAAATGGAACCCCTTCTGCTGCTAGCCAAACTTGATTAGCCATTGTTTCCATTTGATATACCTTCTAATGATTAGGCTATTCATTAAGGAATTAATATTAAGGCTAATTTAAACCTTTATGAAAATTTTCCTTTACAAATTCAAACTTTTCATCCACTAATTAACAAACCATAACAACATCCATATGAATCAACACAAGCATACATAAAATGAGCTTCACATATATGACAAAGAGGTTTAATATGGAAATCCTTCGAGGAAAAAGCCATCAAATCTTCTTGTTGTTATTGATGTAAAAATGAGAGCACCTACTCTATTACCTCAACCTATTTGTGAGCCACCACTCACAGGAAGCACCAACTCCCTCCTTTTGCAAACACCTAATCAACCTACCAAAAGAACAATCTGAAGCACCAACTTCATGGATTTTTTCCAAGCGCCAACTTGTAGCTCCTTGGATTTATGCAAGTACCAACTTGTAGGAGGCACCAAGATGGAAGCACCAACTTCCTATATGCGGGATCCAACCCACACTTCAGAAAGGAATTTATTTTTCATTGTAATTCGAAGCCTCTATGCTTGTTTTCAACTCTTTGTTCTCCTCAGCCCTTGGGCCATGCCACATTCTTTGCAGTTGCCTGTTGTTTTGCTTAATAATCCACACTAATAAGTAGCACTCTTTGATCTTTTCCCACTCTTTAGAAACATACTCACATGGGATCTCTTCTCTCCACCTTCTCTTTCGGCTCAGGAACACATGACCTCTTCTTAGAAACACATTCAAATTCGGAGATTACCACACAACTCACACTCCATAGCATATACTATGCTCTCAACCCTCTTCTATTCTGCAAGCTCTCTTGGACTCTCACACAATAGCACATGCTCTCTTAGGGTCTCCTTCCTCTGCGTAGTCACTCTCAGCCTCTTCTTTGTAGCACAGGCTCGACCTCACACAACAATGCACTCACACAAAAATCTATCCACACAGCTCACTAGTGACAATGATGCTTCACCCCACATTTCACAACTACAATCTTGGTTTTTTTTCACTGAAACATAGTGATCAATGGTGTCCTTTTCAACAATTATTTCTCCCTTCATGCTACTTGAGTTTACCTCTCCATGGGCTTCTCCATCCTATTGTTGCATCTAATACGTAGGCACTTCAACTTCATTAACCACTGAGAATGGGCTTTGTTCTCTCACTCATTGTTGTTGCATTAAACATCAGGATGGGAACTTGAGTGTTCCCATGCTGAGACATAAATCATTGGTCAATCTACACACTCCAACAAGGCTCTTATCCTTTCTGTGAACAAATCTCCTATCCTAAAGGATCTAACCTTCATTTAATTCAATGTAGCACTCAAGCAAGATCAGGGATGGCTTGTCTCAACTCATGCCATATTCCTTTAAATAATCCTGCATAATCATGGTCCTCTCTATCTCTGTCTAATACCTACGACAGTCACAATTGACTCCATTAAGGCATATGTGCAATTGCGGACCTCGTTGCCCTTGACTCATCGATCTATGCAGTCGCCATTACTCTTGCAACCAACTCCTTTGGGCATAGTTACTCTTAGCTTTCGATCCATTCATCCTTCATACTCCTCTATGCTAGAATTTCAGAGCCCCTCATTTCATAACTTTATTAAGGCATATGTTATGAAATTGAGAGATTCTGATTGGCCTTTAGCCCCTTTTGCTTCACCCCTTATTGTTTTACACCATAAGGCTGAGTGTTGTGACCAATGACATGACACTTAGGTGCTAAGCCCTTCAGGATTTTTCTAGGGGTATATCTCCTTGTGTACGTTCTCTTCACCCTTGGTTCTTTGGGCTCCACCACCGAGTGTGAATTGCATCGGAGCTCCCTAGTATCATAAATTTTTCAAAAAGAAATTATAGAGGAGTTACAAAATTTGTGATCTCTAATATAATTCTAGGATGATAACATTCTCGTTTCATCATCTCTACATGGTGTCTTGTTAGTGGTGACACATGTCAGCAAGATTTTCCCCATTAGGCTACTCAATAATGTTGAATCTAATTGACTCGTGACCTCCAAAAAACCACATCATGCTGATGTCATATTCCACTGTCAGTTCCTGAGGAACAATCAATGGCTGCCATGTGTCATGTCTGAGGAGAGAGAAAGGTTCCCTTCATCCTTTGTTTCACAAACGATTTCTTTTCTGAACCCTTCTCTCCGCAACTCTCAGTGCGTTTCAAAGGATTTAATTTATAAGTTGTTACAAAATCCCAAAGTTTTGAAGTCCCAAAGTTCTGAAGTTCCAAGATTGGCCTGCTTCCCTGGTTCCATGCTATCTTGGGTTTCCTTTTAAATAAATCTTTGATATTCCGACTTTCCAATATATCTACCTTTTGAGGTTCCAACCCTTTGAGGTCTCGAGCCTCTGACCCTCCAAAATTTAGGGTTCTGAAATTCTGCGTACTCCTTCGATTCTGAAATTCGGTCTGCTTTTGAGGACTTCAAGATCCTTACTTTAGCTATCAATAACATTTTATCCCAATATCCATTCATGGACTTCCACATACCGTTGGAAATCTCTTTCCGAGCACTAACCAATTGTGATAAGTCTAAGAGTATTTGATTTGATCTCTTGAGGATAATATCCTCCAAAGTTTGGGACTCCCAACCATCATAACCATTATTTTATGGCTTCTCCAATAAGCCTTCTACTATGATAATTCTCTACATAGCACTGCAACAACCATGGGACTCCCGTGAAGATCAATGATAACATCTGTTGCTATCATAACTAGCCTAGTGGACATCAATGTTGTGTTTCCTAATATCATGCTAGCACATTAATCCATGCTAATCTGGTTGACATCAATGCCAACACACTTGCTAACTGTCAGGTAATGCCAACGTCTCAACTTTACCTCCCTGGGTGACTGTTGACATCAATGCCAACACACTTACTACCACTGGTCAGCCAGACAGTGCCAATTGTCCATGATTTAGTACTTGCAAATAGATTGTTTATGCTCCTTTTTCCAAGCTCCCCTAGACTTTGATACCATGTGAAATTGTAGTTAAACCTTCATAGGTTGGATCTAGCATGAATACAATGAACAAAACTTGTAAGGAAGGAAGAAATAAAATCGATAGAGAAAAGAATTAATGAATACTATCTTGCACTGAAAAGAAAATTATGAGAGAATACAATTCAATGAAATATATTCTACATGGGTGAACTACTATACTAGTGAGTCTAGATATATGTAAACATTCACTAAAGAAAAATGGCACCTAGTCCTACTTAATTGGCCATGCAACCATTAATTAACTATCTCATACAAGTGGAGATAGTCCTAGTTAACTAACCATGCAATCCTCAGTTAATTATCTCATTCAAATCAAGAGAGTTCTAGTTAATTGAAGTGCAATTAGTTTCATGTTATCTCCAATATGTTCATTCTATACCATCTTTGGAAACATTGAATAAATACAATTGTAATAATAAAGTAAATAAAAATATATAATTATTAATAATTGTTTTTTAAGAAAAATATTTAAATAACCCACTCAAATGTATTATAGAAAAATTAGTTAGAATATGTTATAATTTCCATACTCTCAACATGAGTAATCCTTATAATTTTAAAGAAATGTAAATGACATAGAAGTTAAAACTTGCACTATTTTTTTCCCAACTATAGCATTCAATAAATACAAAGAACAAAATCATGTCATTTATGGTTTTCAAATTATACATGTTGGAAACTACTAGCATTTAGTTGGCTAATTAATCTTTTTTACAATTCATTTTTTGTTAGTGATTTGCATTTATTACTTATCACTACTCAATAGTTGCTCATGTTATAACTCAACATTTATTCCCCATTTCTCTCTCCACTAGAGGACTACAAGGTGTATATCACACTTGTGCAAATGTTCTCCTAACATATGTCGTATATCTTGTACGAGTATAAGGGGGGGGGGGGGGGGGGGGGGGGGTGAAGTATCACATTGTAATCTAATTTTTAAAGGTCATAATGCCCATAGAACCACATCAACACTTGAATTTGTATGTGCTTATTAGTTTTTCAATGCATCCACAACATTTTTCAAAGTGTCAACTTTCTCTAATATCACCTTTTGATTTTCTATCATGTCCCTAATGAAATAGTACTAGATATTTGTATGACTTGTCTTTAAATAAAATGTTGGTTTCTTAGCTACAAATGGCGTTGTTACTATTGCATTTAACTATAATAGTTCTTTGACTTAGCCTACTTTTGAACATAATTTCATAAACCAAATGGCCTCCTTACAAGTATGCGTATTTACCATATACTATTTATCTATAATGGAAAAGGTGACCGCAAGTTACCCCTTATTCATTCAGTTTCTTCCTCCATCAAAAACATAAAACATTCTTGTTATTGATTTCCTTTTATTTACATCCCCTACCCAATCAAAATCCACATAAACCCTTTATATTAATTGAGTGTGGGTTCCCTAAAATATCTCTACGATAGTGAATGGAATATTCAAAAGCACCTCAAAGATACCTGAAGACCCTCCCCATTCTATCTCGATGTTTATGTCCAAGATTAGCCCTAAATCAATTTAAGACTCTAATTTCTTATTCAATGAATGGTCTATATTATAGACCATATTATACATAATGCTAAATAAATACACTAACATAAGATATATAAGTCATATCCTCCATCTCTATGATTATTTTCGGGAAACTATTCAATTAAAGCTTATTTTCCACATAATTTGAAATTCTCAATGGTCTCCAATCTACTATGCAAAAGAAATGTAGCAGAGTTTACATACTTTGTCTCAGCCATAGTTTTATATTTATTTTATCTCTCCTGACCATGAGTCCTAATATGTATTTTTTGTGCCCAAGTCCTTCATACCAAATTGTGTTGAAAGATGAGACTTCAAATCACAAAATAGATGTTACAATTACCAAATAATAACATATAATACACATATATAGTGATAACAAGGAAATGATCACCATCATGTTTGCCAACATAGTAATTTAATTTGGACCCTAAAATATGAATTTCAAGGTAAAACAATCAAAATTTTAGCAGCTCCTTTTGAGAGATCATTTGAAACTAACCATATAAATACTTTTTGAATATACAATTAATGACTCTTTACCTTTTCCCATGTATTGTTTTATAGGAAATATTGCCTTATGCTTTTCAACATTTCCATATAAATCAATATTATTTTTATACCCATTTACTCCAATGGGTTTCCATCTATCATTCTACAGTAGCAATTCCATGTATCATTCTCTCTAAGTGAAATCATTTCTTCATCCATTTCCAATCTCTAGGACTTATTATCCTTCATCTTCATTTCCTCTTTCATGGCTTCAGGCTCACGATTAACTAAAAAAGAAAATATAGATAACAAATTATATGGACTATAATTATATCTATCTAGTAGCTGTATTTTTCAATTGGACCTCGTTAAATTTTGAGGTAGAGTTTCCTCCTCCTTTTATGATCTTTCTAAACCCTCCTCCTCATTGCATGCATCATAAACTTCTTGTTCATTTTACAGTTCAATTCTCTTGGTCTTGGGTGGTAGTTGAACCTTGATTTCTACAAAATAATAATTACCACCATTATCAATAATCAACATCTTATTCTTCCTAAAATTTAATTTTCCAAGAGAGATCAAACTCAAACCAAATAAAAACCTCTAATTTAACTCTAAGAAATACTACCCATGTCCTAGAATAATCATCATTGACTAACATTTAAGGCAAAGTGTTAGAAATTGAAGGGACTTTAACTAGACCAATTACAATAGAATTAATTGAGTCTAACAACCTAGAAGATTTACGAGAAATATAGTAACATTGAACATGGTTTGTTTTCCATATTAGTAATATCACAAAAATGAAATTCAAGAGAATTGTTCAATCCATTGAAAAGGTTTTTGCTTTTCAAGGCTCGTAGGCCCTTGTCACCTATCTGGTCTAATCTTTGGTGCCATAACATTGTCCTCTTGGTAAGTAACTTGATTTTTTAGGAAAGAGAATATTTACGTATTCAAAAATAATAACTATTAGAAATAGACATAAGTTTTGATTATGAAGGTGCAAATTCAGTATATCTCTCCACTACAAAAGTTGAAGGATTATTACATTAAATAATACATGCATCATACTAGAATAAAGTGCCCACATTGATAGCCTTAATGAGCACTATATCTCCTCAAACCATATTACAGCCTTAGAAAGAGAAAAAAACCTATAAACCTATATCATTAAGTGTGCTTATTGATATTTGGTTTCATGCCAAATCTAAAATGTACAAAAATCCATCAATCCCCTTTGCCATTAAGTAATCTGATCAAGGCTCTACCTCAACCAATTATGTTGAGAGTATATTCATCACCAAAGTATAACATCCTACTATCACATTTCTGATATACTGAAAATAGATGCTAATGGGAAGTCATATGGGAGGAAGCTCTAAAGTCTATTAGTCATGCATTTTGGGTTACATGGGTTTCCAAAGCTAAACAAATGCATCTCCATATTCTTTTGAGAATATTTCATATACCAACATCATGGTCATTATTTTCTTTATACTATTATCATATTCATATTTATGTGGTGGTTTTCAACGCTTTCCATGTTTGTTCCTTTGAAATTGAATCTATTATGCTTTAGAATTCTATGAAGTTAATTGAGGTTACTTATCCTCCTCTCCATATTTTTGGTTATATTTCCTAATCCATTGATCAAATTTTAGCTAAAAAATAAAATTTCCCAGAAAGTTTCAAAATTGGAGCCAAGTCTAAGTGTTTGTCATTCTGAATCCAACGAAATTCGTTTCACCTCAATCTGACATCGTATGCTCAATTTATCACGTTATGATCCTTTGATGCAACAACTAAAAAATGAGAAAGGTTGTTGATTGGGAAACTGATTGGGTTACTGTACTACTAACATCAGCAGGTCCATTGTGTAGCTATGGACCAATGTAGTTTTGCCAAGTGGAACCCTCGTATTGGTCGAATTAGCTCATTTTTTATTATTTCATGTTTTTGTGTGGTGGACCAATTAGGGTGTGCCACATGGCCCAACCAAAGGCCACTACATGCCACCCGACGGTGGGCCAAAATTATGGTATGCCCGTCGAATAGCCCGGGCAACACTCGAACCCCTGACCTATATAATTCAAGCCTAACACCCTATCATCTCCACTATGTTATTGTTATTATATGGTTTCAATGTTATTTAAAGTTTAAATGGAGCACGTTTTTGGAGGAGGAACTGGACTGTCAGCCCTGACGCCAAATCACCTGCCACCACACAACCTTAGGCACAAGGAGTTTAGGGCTTGGGACCTTAGCTCGACCCTTGGTCACAACGTTTCCACACAAACACCGATGACACTAGATTTTAGCAACAAATAGAGAGGGGGCTTAGGGTTTGGCCCTAGCCTTGGTTGCATGCCTCTGCACAAAATCGTGGTGAGGGAAACCAACGAAGGGCACTTGTAAGGGGTGCAACCCCATGAGATATGGCCTCCAACATGACCAAGGTGGATCAAAGGAAGGGGATTGGTGGTAAGGGTAGGTCGTTGGCCTGACCCTTAGCCCTGTGGATGCCAACAAGACCACGACCTCGAAGCTTAAGGGGCTAGGCTAGTGCGAACATGTGGTTAGACCCAACCCATGGCCATATGCACTCCATGTGGCCTCAGTTTTTACACTTAAGGGTTATTGGGCAATTTAATTATCCAATAAATTGCACCTTCAATGGGCAATTTGTTTTCCTCTGCATTGGAAAACATGACAAAATCACAAGATAGTTAGACTATTAGTCCGATTTGTAGGATGGATAACAGAGAAACTAAAGGAGAGCTTGTTGGAACCATAACTTGGAGAGTTTTTGGCATTTTGGAGCTCAAGAAAAGTCTATCTAGGGTTTTTGGACATTCTGGATCTAATGGTGACCTCTATTTGCTAATTAGAGAACATCAGAAGAGAATTTTTGTAGGTTCAAGCCCATGGATGTCTGGATCAATCAGTGTTTTGGAGTAGTTCTTGAAGGTATTTGAGCATGGAGAAGTATTTGTAGGGGTTTTATTATCTTCAGATGTTTACTACAACAACTATTATTTGTAGGGTTCGGCTCATTTATTATTTTCTCACCATGTATTGTTGAGGAAATATTTCTTTTGTATTTCAATGTGGAATTGAAGCACTTGTTTTCTCATGTATGCTCATTTTCAGATGGAGTACAGGGTATTTGTAGGAGATACCTTTTATTGCTTATGGTTTCGTGATTTACTGTAGTTTTTCATGTTGTTTATGGTGAGAGTTCTTTGTAGGAGAACATTTCCTTGTAGGTGAAACTAGCCACTTGTTTTATCAACAAACTTTATGTACTCTTTTTCACTGAATATATGGAGCATTCTAGCTATGTTGGTAGGCCCGAAGATGTAGCACGGGAGGGGTGAACACCACCACCAAATTATTTATTGTTTCTCTTCATGAATGTGATGAGTTAAATGATGAGATGTTGCTTATGTTTTAATTTTAAATGAAAACCTAACTCATAGTACTTGAAGAGACCTTTGAAAACCTATTTTGTCATAAGACCTAGTTTTCCTTGAAAAGCTTCAAGAGAATGATCACTTTTGAGGAAATCGAATTTCTCCTTCAATTGCAGATCAATTTGGTATTAGAGCAAGGCTTGAACAAGTTTCAAGAGTGGGAAAGAAGAGTCTCCAAGAGCTAGAGGAGATGAATTTGTATCTTTGTATGGATAACATTGAATTGAGGAGAATGCTAGAAATTGTTGAAGAGGATAAGAGGCATATGTGCCTTCAGTTGCAACATGTGCTTGAGGAACAAGTTGTTGAAAGTTCCACTCCTATGATAGTAAAGAAAACCTCCAAATTGAAGCCAATATGTGGGCATGGTTCAAATAGAGGTTATGGACTTTATTAGGAAAAGGATGCATGTGTATTTTGTAAGCATCTCATAGATTCTCATCATATATTAATTGGTAAGAGTGGGTGGCTAGAGTCATCTACAAATTCATCATCATCATCTGAAACAGAAAAGGAGGATGGACAGTTTAAGGAGGTAATAATAATTTCAAGTTCAAATACTTTTGTTTATGTTCATAATACCTATTTTGCAACATTTGAACAACATACTAGAGGCATTGGTGTGAAGCTTCTATCTAAAATGGGTTATGAAGGAGGAGGCCTCGGCATCAATGGCCAAGGGATCACCAATCCAATAATGGTACAAGAAAGACCAAAATATCAAGGATTGGGATATGGTACAAGAGGGTTTGGAGAATTCTCTAAGTAGTTTGAGGCAAATCAGTCATCGGAGGATGATATGCCACACCAATATGGTGTTGGCATTTTTAATTTGTCTCCTAAGAGAGATGAATTTTTTAAAGGACCTTACATGTCATCTTCCACTCCACATCCCCAAAGCTGCAACCTAATGGAAAGATATAATTCTCATGGGTGTTTTCCAAATGTTGGTAATTTTGACTATTTGTGGAATATGTATCCTTGCACTTTTTGTGATGCATTTGACCATTGTGTGGTTTGTTGTTAGCAATGCATGGTAATGGTAAAAAGAATGGATAAGATTCTTGGCATCAAGCATGATGAATGTCCTTCACACTTGAGGACTTCGTTTAAAGTAAGTAGGAAAAATTACTTTTGTACCCATTTCAAGAAGGATGGGTATGGGAATGATGGATGTTGGAAACTACATGCATAGCTTCATTCTAAGAACGGAGAAGAGATTAAGTGAACCAATGAAAGGGAAGCAAGAGGAGGCAAAGAGGAATCACAATGTTCCTAAAGCAACCTTCAAGGAAAAGTTGATGCAAAAAGATAACCCATAAGCCTAGGAGAGGCAGAGATTAGGTAGAATATTTGTATAGTTTGTTTTTACTTTGTAAATTGTAAAAGCTTGTTGTTGTTTACCTGTTTTGCGTACCTTTGTGAAGTGAACAAGAATAATCACTATGAACAACAAGTATTTGTTTTTCATTGACAGTTATGTAGTTGGCTTGTTTATAAGTCCAAATGTTTGAGGACTTTTGGAATGTACAATGCTCGTTGTCCAAGTTTATCATGTACTCACTAATGCAAGCATTCAAGATGAAAATTTTTGTTATGAAACCAGCTCACAAAAAGATAGAAAAGATAAATAAACACCTGAGAAATAAGCCTCTTTGAGGGGGAAACCTCCTTTACATTACACAAATGAACAATTCTTAGATGATTCAAATGAAAAAACCTCCTTTCTATATATAGGAGTCTAATGGGTCACAATATAACCAAAGCCAACCTAACAATAATAATATAAAGGCACAAAAATAACAATAGTTGGATTCTATGGGGCACAATAATAACAATATGGGGACAATAGGGGCACAACAATAAAAATAAGGGATACAACGAAAATATTAGTTGGGGAATCACTAGTATTATAGGGACCTAACATGCCCCTCTCCTTCAAAAAAGTGTTGTCCTCAATTCTTGAGTAGTTCTTGATGCTTCTCTATGAAATTCTCATCCTCCCATGTGGAATTTTAGGTAAGTTCTTCCACTTGATGAGATACTTTGAAATTGATCAATTCTGTTGCTGTCGAGTTCTTGTTTCTTTGACTGCTTCAGGTTCCAATATGATTTTTCCTTGCTCATCAAGTTCTGGCAATATTGTTTGAATTGGAAGCTTGTCACCTATAACCTTCTTTAAGATGAAACATGGAAAACTGGGTGCACTCGGGAAGCTGCAGGAAGCTCCAATTTGTATGCCATAGTACCTATCTTTTGCAACACCTTGTATGGACCATAATACTTTGGTGATAATTTATTATCCTTCTTAGCTTGCTTGAGGGACATTTTTTTATATGGTTGTAGCCGTAGGAATACCCAATCACCCACATCAAAACTTCTTTCACTGCAATGTTGATCTTCTTGCTGTTTCATTCTATTCTACGTCAAGGTGAGGTTATCCTTTAAGAGTTGGAGAACTTGTTGCTAATGCTCGATGTGATCTTCCACTGCTTGAACCTTATAATTTTCTCTTAAATATGATGTGATGGATGGTGGATGATATCCATAAAGTGCCATAAATGGGGTCATTTTTGTTGCTGTATGGAAGGAGGTGTTATACCATCATTCAGCCAGAGGCAACCATTTGACCCATTGTGTTTGTTTATCAGATACAAAGCAATGAAGATATCCTTCCAAACATTTGTTTACTATCTCAATTTTCCCATAAGATTGAGGATGCTAAGATGAGCTATGAGATAGTTGAGTACCAAGACAATAAATAATTATGTCCAAAAATTTCTAGTGAAAATGGGATCTCTATCGCTTACAATAATCTTTGGGTTTCGATGTAGCTTTAGAATTGTTTCCATAAATGCAGTAGAAACTGTACTCGCTTTAAATGGATGAGATAATGCACAAAAGTGTGCATACTTGGTAATTCTGTCAACTACCACCATCATAACACTTTTTCCTTTGGACTTGGGTAAACCTATGATAAAATCCATTAAAACCTCCTCCCAATGTTGGCTTGGAATGGATAAAGGTTTTAATAGTCCACAAATCTTAATTGTTTCAACTTTATTTTGTTGGCAACCAGACATTCTGCCAAAAACGTTTGAATATCAGATTTAAGGCCATCCAAAAAAAATCGTTCTTAACCTTGTGGTAGGTTTTTAGAAATCCTGAGTGCCCTCCTAAGGGAGAGGTGTGCAATTCCCTAAGAATATTTTGTTTGAGTTGGGAATTCTTACATAGGTATAACCGATTCTTGTACTATAACAAATCATTTTTCTAGCCAAACATATCAGATGTACTGGGATCTTGCTGTATCTTCTGAATGAGTGCCCACTCTTCCTCATCATTCCTCCATTCATCCCTTGCTTCGTTTATCCAATCTGGTTGGATAATATAAATGTCACAAATAAATGCTTCAACATCCTCATCCTTTCTTGAGAGTGCATCTACCACCACATTTTGCTTCCCTTTTTCGTAGATGATTTCAAAGTCATAACCCGACATATTTTTGACCCATATTTGCATCTATTCTAAAGATAATCGTTGTTCTAAGAAGTATTTAAGACTATCATGATCTGTTTTTACCTTGAAGTATCTTCCCATTAGGTAGGGTCACCATTTCTTAAGTGCATGTAGTATTGCCAAAATTTCCTTCTCATATATAGCTCTGTGTAAATACTTTCCTTTGATTGGACAGTTGTTGAAAGCAATGTTTCTTTCTTCTTGCATTAGAACAACACCAATTCCATTACCTGAGGCATCATATTCCACAATAAAGGTTTTGGTGAAGTCTGATGTCACTAAGATTGGTGCTTGGCACATTATCTCTTTAATATGTTCAAAGGCCTTCGTTGCTTTTGGAGTCCATGAAAATGCATCTTTCTTCAATAATATTGTTAAAGGTGTTGTTATTGTCCCATAATTCTTAACAAACTTGTGATAATACCCTATCAAACTGATAAATCTCGTAGATTCTTTATGGATGTGGGGATTTTCCATTCCTTAATGCTTTTAATTTTTCTAGGCTCTACCTTAACACCTTCATGAGATACAATATGACCCAGATATTCCACCTCTTATACTCCAAAGAAACATTTGGAGATTTTTGCATATAATTGTTTCTCCTCTAATAGTTTGAGCACCATGTCAACATGTTGGACATGATCCTTCCAAGACTTGTTGTAGATTAGTATATCATCAAAAAAATACTAACAAAAATTTCCTAAGGAAGGGTTTGAAAATGGAATTCATCAAACCCTGAAATGTAGAAGGTGCACTAGTAAGGCTAAAAGGCATGAACAAAAATTCATAATGACCCTGATGAGTTCTAAATGTTGTTTTTGGAATGTATTCAGTCTTCATTCTAATTTGATGATATCCTCAATGAACATCCAACTTGGTGAAGTAAATTGATCCATGCAATTCTTCAATGACAGGAATGGGAAATTTATCTTTAATAGTGAGCTTGTTGAGCTCCCTATAATTTGGACACATGTGCCATGATCCATCCTTCTTGTGAATGAATACTACTAGAGCAGAGAATGAACTTTGACTAGGTTGAATTATACCAACCTCTAGCATTTTTGCAACCATATATTCAATTTCACTCTTTTGTACATAGGGATATCTATAAGGCCTGATGTTTGGAGGAATACTTCCTGGAATCAAATTAATAGCATGATCATGATCACAAATAGGTGGGAGGCCTTTGGGAGTCTCAAATAACTTGGAATGATTGTCCAAGACTTTTTGGATATCTGGAGAAATGGATGATTTCGATGTGGGAACCTCTAGTGAACATAATTGTGCAATTATGCCTTGTTTTTCTTTCTTTAGAATATTTTTCATTCCGTTAGAGTTGATTATTTTTCCTGGTTTCCCTGCGATACCTTTAATTCAACTTCCTTTACTTCTAAAGAGAATTTCATGAGAATTTCTTGAAAATTAAAATCTATTGTACCTAAGGATTGTAGCCATTGGACTCCTAGTACAACATTAGCACCACCTATTGGAATGGAAAGCATTGGCCTATTCAATACATATTCTCCCATGGATGGCTTGATATTATGGCACTTTCCTAAGAAATTTATGGTTCCTCCACTTGCAACCATCACTTGACACTTTGGTGTTGGATATAGGAAGAAATTCAATTCCTTGGCTATCTTACAATGAATAAAATTATGGGTACTTCCCGAATGAATCAACACTATTAGCTTTTTCTTATTGATATGTCCTTCTACATTGATAGTTTTAGGAGTGATAATTCCATCCAATGTATTACAAGATATTGTTGGATTCATTTCTTCTTTTTCTATGGTTTGTTCTTGGTGAATATCCTCTTCTTTTGACGTTTCTTGTTCCTTTTCTTCTTCCTCTTCACAATCTATGTAAAATAATTTCTTCTTAGCACACTTATGACCTTTAGTGTATTTTCTATCACAACTGTAACAAAGCCCTTTTTCTCTTTTTTCTTCCAATTTTTGTGGTTTCAACCTTGTAGGTTGTGGATGGATAGGGGCAAAAACATTTCCATCTTTATGATTGTGAGTGGTAGGATTCCTTGTTGCCATAATTTTGCTTTCCATTTTTCTTGCCAACCTGAATGCCTTCTCCAATCAATTTGGTTCCCAAAGGCAAACCTCATGTTGGATGTTATCTTTTAAAGTCCCTATGAACACATCAATCCTATGCTCCTTTGGAATATATTTTACTCTTATATTCAATTTTTTGGAAGTCCTCAATGTGCTCCATCATTGAACCCTTTTGTTTGAGATTTATCAATTGGCTAAAAAAAGTGTTGTTTTTTGTATCCTCATATTGTGCTATCATTTCATCTGTAAAATTAGCCCAAGTGACAATTTGTTTACGAGAGAAAAGCCATCGATACAATACAAACTGATTTGGTTCCAAATATAAAGTTGCAATGCGTACCTTTTGTGTGTTTTGCACACTATGGAGATCGAAAAATTGCTCCATCTGTAGTATCCATGTTCCGGGATCCTTGCCCCCTCATATCAATCTTTGGAACATGGTGTTTCTTCGATCCAACGTTAGAGTCTATGAAATCATGATTAACATTTATTTTGTTCTCATCATGAGTTTCCTTTACTACCCTTTCGCCATTAGTAAGCATTTCTTGTAGAAATTTTGTCAAATCTTCCATCTTAGCGTTCACGCCTTTCTTTAAGTCATACATCTTAGCTTCCACGCCATCCATCTTAGCTTCTATGCCTTTCTTTAAACCATCCATCTTAGCTTCCACGCCATACAACTTAGCTTCTACGTCTTTCTTTAAACCATCCTTCTTAGCTTTTGTCACTTTTTGTGCAAGTGAAATTTGTTGCACTTGTTCTCGTAATTTTGATATATCATGTTGCATTTCTTCCTCTTCTTCATGAGTCATTCTAGAGATTTCAAGAAGTTGCTTACCAGGTGTTTCCATTTTTTTCTTTGGGGCATCAATCACTGATAACAATTCTTCACTATGCCCTTTGAATTCCTTCAAACTAATTTTTCAAACCAAACTTATGCAAAAATTTAAAAAAACTACACACCTTTTTTCACTTTGTAGGAGCTCAATATTGAACGACTGTAACTCCGTAATTTGAATCTCCAAGGTCTGAAATTGCGACTTGCACTATCACTCTATGCCCTCTTTCTAATGCCACCAATTTGATCGAAATTGGATTCTCCAAGAAAGAGTTATTCCCCACCTCCCAAGATGACCTGCTTATATACTTATTCAGTAGAGAAAACGTGTACGAATTTCCACGTGTTACTGTTTCTACCTTCGAACCTAAAAACAATATACAAAAACGTATAGTCTTTCCTCTTTCTGAAGCTTCTTACGAAATTTCAATCTGATGCTTAAAGAGAAAGTTATGACGATTTTCCCAAGGTCGCCTGTTTAGAATATAATTTGGGAGTATGCAAAATCCCTAACTTCCTTAAATCATATTTCCAAAAATATAGTGAGACAAGGTCTGAAATTTGGACCAGAGCTTCACTAAGATTTCATTTCAAATGGGTTTTAATTTTAGAGTCTGAACCTTCGTAGAAAAAAATTTATAGCGAAACTTCCACGATGACATGTTTGAGATGAAATTATGGAGCTTGCAAAAACCCTAATTTCCTCAGATCATAGCTCCAAAAATATAGCGAGAAAAGATCTAAAGTTCGGATCCAAGGTTCAGACCGATTTCTTCTCAAATGGGTTTTTTGTTTAGCTTCTAAAACTTCGTAGCGAAAAATTTATAGCGAAAATTCCATGATGACCTATTTGGAGCAGCGAAACCCTAGAATCCAAATCTCTCATACCAAATGTTATGAAACCAGCTTACAAAAAGATAGAAAAGATAGATCAATGACTTAGAAACAAGCTCTTCAAGGGGGCAACCTCCTTTACATTATACAAATGAACAATTCTTGGATGATACAAATGACAAACCTCCTTTAAGGGGTCACAATATAACCAAAGCCAACCTAACAATAATAATATAAGGGCACAAAAATAACAATAGTGGGCTTCCATGGAGCACAATAATAATAATATGGGGACAATAGGGGCACAACAATAACAATAAGGGATACAATGAAAATAGTAATGGGGGAATCACTAGTATTATAGGGACCTAACATCCCACAACTTAGGATGTTTTCCACAATAGCCTCGCAACAAGTGTACCACGGTGCGGTTGACAACCTTTGTCTGTCCATCAGTCTGTGGATGAAATTTCATGCTTCTTTTCAACTTGGTGTCCATAATCTTCCACAAGCTGGTCCAAAACTCTTCGATAAAGTGAGAGTCCTAATCTGACACAATCGATGTGGGCAACCCAAAATGGACCCAAACATGCTGAAAGAAAATCTAAGTAGTGTGCTCTGCAGTGATCTACTATTTACAAGGCATTAAAATACACATTTTACTAAAACAGTCAACAACGACATACAAATAGTCATGACCTTTTCTAGACAAAGGAAAACCTCCTAGAAAATCCATTGACACAATTTCCCATGGACGACTCGGAATAGGGAGTAGTGTCTAGAGCCCGAGTTTTCTATTAGAGGGCTTTGAAACAGAACACATCACACATCCCTTTACATAGCGAGTCACAATGTTCTTCATATGAGGCCAAAAGAAAAATCTTTGTACATGATATAAAGTTTTTTCAACACCAAAATGACCAGACACAAGGGAGGTGTGGGCCTCCCAGATTACATGTACCCTTTCCCTTATGGGTATGCACAGTTTTCCAAGGTGATACAACAGTTTTCCCTGCAAGTGATAGTTTTCCACTTGTGAACCATGGGTTAGTTTTTCATAAATCACCTTAAAGTCATGATCGTTAGCATATTTTTCAGCATAACTTTCAAAAGATAACGAAGCATTATGCAAAATAACAGAAGCAGAAATAGGAGGGTGAGATAGCATATCAGTCACTTTATTGCTATTGCGCTTCTTATAATTTATTACCAGATGAAATTGCTGAAGAAAACCCATACACTTGAAACGAAGAGCTTGTTGCAACTTGGTTTGTGGCTGAAGATACTGCAAGGGCTGATGATCCGTATGGATGATGGTCTCCTTGCCGATCAGGTAGTGTTTCCACTTTTTCACACTTTGGACTAAGGCATTTAACTCCTTGTCATAAGTGGGATAGTTTATCACAACCTGAGAGAATTTCTCTAAATGGTAACATATCTGCTTCTTTTGCTGCATCAGTACAACTCCCATGGCATATCCGCTAGCGTCTATCTCGATCTCGAATGGTTGTTGGAGATCTGGTAAGGCCAAGACCGGAGCGGTGCTGATCTTTTCTTTCAATGTTTCGAAGGACTTCTACTGCTCTCCTCCCCATTGAAAGACTTTCATTACACTTGTCAGTGTGTGTAAAGGTGTTGCAATAATAGAGAAAGTGGCAATAAATCTCCTCCAATATTGTACTGCACCCAAAAAGCTGCAAACCTCGGTTACACTAGTAGGCTCAGGCCAATTTAAAATTGCTTCAACTTTGGAAGGATGGATTTTTAACTGACCATGACCAACAATATGACCTAGGTAAACCAAAGAGGTTTTCCCAAACTCACACTTTGACAATTTTACATAGAGTTTTTCTTTTTTCAATACATCAAGCACTTTCTTTACATGGCATACATGTTCATTCCAGTTTTTACTAAAGACAAGAATATATTTAGATATACAAGAACAAATTCATCAATGAAAGGCCTAAAGAGATCATTCATGACCCTCATGAAAGTGGTTGGAGCATTGCAAAGTCTGAATGGAATCACCATCCATTCGAACAACCCCTGTTTGGTCTTGAAGGCAATTTTCCACACATCCTACACCGCAATTCAGACCTGGTGATAACCACTATGCAAATCCAATTTGGTGAAATAGATAACATTCCTTAATTGATCTAGTAAATCATCAATACGTGAGAGAGGGTAACGATTTTTCACCGTGATTTTGTTTAGTGCTCGGTAATCCACGCACATCCTCCATGTGCCATCTTTCTTTGGCACTAAGACAATCAGTGATTCGCACGGAGAAGTGCTCGGTTTGATGACCCCTTGGTTAAATAGTTCCTGCACCTGTTTTTTGATCTCCCCCATATCAATAGTCGACATCCTGTACATGCCAATATTTGGTAAAGGAGCGTCATGCTACAAATGGATCTCATGTTGGATTTCCCTCTTCGGAGGTAATCCCCTTGGTTCCTGAAACATCTCATCAGAGTTAGAAATTAATTCACATAATTCCTTTTTATGCACATGATCACAACCATGGAAAGCATTGGATAATTATTCATCCTTCCCCCTTACAACCATAAGCATTCAACCCTTACTGGAATTCACCAACCTCTTTATTTGTCCTGCACTTACAAGCTTGGCATTGATTTTAGTTTGATGAGCCCTTACAATATATTCTACCCCATCTTTTTTGATTTGGTATTTATATCATATAGATATGGACTCCCTAACACCATGCCACAAATATCCAATGGTATCACATCAAGTTCTACCTCATCCACTAACTTAGAAGTGATCACAAATTTAACCTTGCACTACTTAGTTACATTCAATTTTGCTTTATCATGTATCCATCCAAGCGGGTAAATTTTTGGATGTGATTTGGTTTCTAAGCCTAGCCTCTTTACCAAGGACTTTGAAATTAAATTTTCTTGGGATCTAGTATAAAATAGATTTTCCACTTTTATATGATTTATGACAACTCTAATATGAAATAACTCAATTCTCTTTCATTCATTAGGAAGAGACTCATCTATTGAACTAGTGCCTTCATGTGATTCAGAATTAACATGAGGTGTAAGAGTACTTTTTGTTCCTGCTGTCGTGATCAATGCTTCATCTCTAGAATCGGATCCAAGGTCTTGCTACATAGTTGCCACTGTCTCTTGCTTTCCTTTTCCTCCATACTTCTTTGGTCTCTTTTCCGGGTACAATTTCCAAAAATGATCGTCATCATGACCTTCCTTTTTGCAGTGAGTGCAATAAGGCCTTTCTCCTTCATCTTTCTTGGTTGATGCCGTCCTCTTCTCCTTTCCCTTTCCTTTCACTTTGGGTTTGCCATTTGGAGGTTTGAAAGGTGGTTTCTTGGAATGATCATCTCTTTCATTTTTCCCCTATTCTCAAGATGAATGGCATTTACACTGGTCGAGTCAATAGTAGTTGGTTCAAACAATAATAATGAATGTCTAATATAACTATGTAATGATCCAATATACTTAGTTACTACTTCAGGTGAGTCAAGTGCAATTCCCAAATTAAGTTCTTGTTTTCTAAACTCTTCGGTAAAGCTTTGAACATCCTAGTGTCTACCTTGCCTTAAGTATTACCAATCCATTAAGGCTTTTTGCTTATTAACCTAAGGGATAAAATTGTTCCTTTAATGCAAAAATAAAACTAGGCCATGAGGAAAGAAGATTACCCACACTATAAATATAGACCATCAAAAATATGATTTTTAAATTTAAAAACATACCATAATGAAATGCCTTCCTTTGAGTGAGCTTTTTCGTCTACCTTTTGTTTCTATGATTGACAGCTGGCGTGCAGCTTCAAGTGGCATATGGTTGACATCTGTCATGCAAATCCATTTATGTTTCTCCTCTTCAACTTTTTTCTCTTCCTGTTCTCTTCCACGACCATTTCTGTTCCTCCTCCTTCCGCTTTCTGCTCTTCCTGTTGTCTTCCACACCCTACTGCAATAATGTTTCTGGGCTCTTCCACTACCTGCTGCAATAATGTGTCCCATTTCTGCTATGCACTATGTTGTGCACGACCTAGCCCTCGGTTATTCAATATACCCTGTTACAGCTCCATTTTCCTATTCAGAAATTGTTCGCTCAGGTGCTCAGTGTTCTTCTGTTCAAATTTCAGGTTATTGCTCTAAAAAATGGGGTTTCTAATCCCATTCTCTTGCATTTTGCTTCCACCGTTTTAATCTCAGTCTAGTGTTTTGTTATGGTTTTTTTATGGCAGGTATAGGTTAAATCAGTTTTCTACGTCGAACAAATCAGTTTTCTGCCTCGAATCTTAAGCCTTGCAGGTACCCGTGTAGCCCATTTTCCCAGTTCCTGGTTGTATTAAGTATTTGCTTGGCATCTGCACTCTAAATATTAACGGTATTGAAATTTTCATTAAAACCTCTGAACCTTCTACTGTTGATGGCAACAATGAAGAGCTTGCTTTCGTAGAGGTCGTTGAAAGGGTTTTTGAAAGTATTTTCTGAACCATTTCGTCCCTTTCAACACTATTTATGTACATGTTTAGATGGTTTACGTATTTAGTGGCAGGAGAATGAGGGCTCAGTGGCTGTTGAATCAATTAATTGAAAGTATTCTCTGAATCATTGAACTTACAATGTTAATAAGTTTATAGACCAATTGCACAACTTACATTGTTCCTCCCACTTTGGTTGAAACATGGGTTTCACCTTTTGGAAAGAATCTTGCTAATCCAAAATCTGCTATTTTAGCATGCAATTTGTCATCTAAAAGTATATTGGGACATTTGATATCTCTGTGTATAATGCGGACATCGAAATCCTCGTGTAGATATGCAAGTCCTCGTGTTGTTCCCACTATAATCTTCAAATGATTTTCCCAACTCAGATATAGGTTGACTATGTACCACTGTGCCGTGGTTATTTGCAGTCTCTAAATACAACTACAGGGACTGCTGTTGTGCTTATAATCCAAATGCGAATAGATGGTATTCAATTCCTCTTTTTTTTCTTCCCTCGTCCATTCGTTTTCCTGTGGCAACAATTGGTCAGCAACTCCTTATCAAGGGGAGCTCGACTCGATCACACCATCTTGCAGTCTGTAATCCAATAGCAAAGAAATGGAGGCTATTGTCTGCATTGCACCGTCCTCGTTTGAATCCGTGCATCTATGGAATTGAGAGCAAATTTGGGCCTACCAACAAATATGGCTGTGACAGAAGCTTTCAGGTCATTGTAGTAGGTGAGTCTTCGCAAAATGGTAACAGCTATGAACCCACAATAGAAGTTTATGATTCATGCACTGATTCATGGCATGTGATTAGAGAAGTCCCCTGTGAATATGCTTTGAGGTTGGTTGTGTGGACACCCAATGACACAGTCTACTGTAATGGATTTATCTATTTCCTGACATCTGCTAGACCTTATAATATCATTGCATTTGATTTAGTGAAGGGTACTTGGAGTGAGGTCATGGTGCCAAGGCCTCAATAGCTCATGTGCTCCTTCCTTATAAAGAGAAGAGGTCGGCTTACTCTTGTGGGAGGATTGGGTTCTCCCAAGAAGTGTAAATGCTTGAATATCTGGGAGCTGCAGGGGGATGGGTGGCCAGAGATTGAAACGATGCCTGGTTTAAGTCTTCAATAGATTTTTTGGAGAGAAAGCTGATTTTGATTATAAGTGTGCTCGCAGTGGGGATTGCTTGTATTTTTTCAGGGATTATCATTCAGATATATTGGTGTGTGAACTCTTTGAGAATCAGAGGTTTAATCGGAGATGGATATCTTGCTTCACTTCTGTTGGGTCACAGTTTCCAAGATAGGCGTGGGCTTGTACTAGAAAGAACATGTCGACATCCTACTAACTTGTGTCATTAAAGAACAAATGCATGAGATCATTTCAGAACTTTCTTGTGGAGTATGCAATGGAGAACAATCATGGAAGGTCATGAAATACAAGATTTTGAGAGTCATATATTATTAGCATTCCCTTTTTAAAGACAATATTGTTGTTTTCAGGGTTTGTCTAGAATGCCAGATGTTCGTGGGAAAATAGAAAATTAAATCTATACAATTGAAGCATATAAAAGTTCAAGCTCCATTCCAACAGTGGGGATTAGACTTCATTGGAGAAATACATCGCAATTCAAGTGGTGAACACAAGTATATTCTAATGGCCACTAATTATTTCACTAAATAGATGGAAGTTATTCTAACTTGCAGGGTTGGTGAGAAGGTTATTATCACTTTTCTAGAAGATCACATTCTCTCCTCCCACATCCACCCAAGTTACCATGCCATCCGGGGTAAACATGAGATGAGAGGCTACTATGATTAGATTCAATCTCCTAGGTGGCCTTAAGGAAGTGGAATTGATGGAATATCACACATATCCATCCAAAACCATCAACAGAACCCTTGGGAGACAAGTCAACCACAAAGACAACTTGTTCCAGGGTCCCACTATTGTTCTTGACAATTTAAGGTTCAGTCACTCTCATGCTATGAGAAAGGGAGCGACCAAAGACTTAAAGTCACTCTCATAGGCCTGCATGCCAGCGACTGTGGATGAAACTGACCAATTATGTGCCAGCGACTCCGAGATTTGAGCCACTTTTTCAGGCCCAAAGCCCAGGCCACTGCCCAGAATGGAATGAAAGCTCATAATTAAGTAAAGTACAGGGAAACAATGATGCAAAAGTAAATAGTTGATCAAGGCCTTAACCATACCCCTACTAGCCATGACAGGAATTTCATCAAACATATCATCGACATGTAACCTACAGGTGTAAACAACAAAGTTAAGTGTAGGGATATCTTACTTATCTCAGAATCGCCATGAACCATTATTTCCTCATGTCACTTCCTTTGCCAATTTCCCTAGCTATCAACAATGAAATGAACACCCATAAGATGTCTTTCCCAACATTTATCTTGGAATAAGTGTCCCATTCATTTGTGGTTATTCTTTTTAACATTTATTACATGGAATTTTCACCAGGGTTGTTACATTCACTTTGTAGATCCATCTGGAACCAACCATTTTGTAGATCCATCCATCATAATTAGGTCGAAACAAACAAACTTTATAGTGGGGCAACAAATCCTTGATGGCATAATCTCGGCTCATGAAATACCTCACTCTTTGAAATCTCGACAAAGGCCAGGGATGTTGATGAAATTGGACTTATCCAAACCATATGATCACTTAAATTAGCAATTCCTCTTTCAGATGCTGGAAACCATTGTATTTTCTTAAGAATAGATATGATGCACTAGATCCATGCTAATAACCCCTTTCTTTTCTATTATTCTCAACAGATCTCCCTCAAGGGAATTCCACTCCATCCAAGGCTTGAGGTAAGGCGCTTCCTTATCCCCATTCTTGTTTATTATCACAATAGAAGACGTGGTCCATTTTCTTCAAGAGGCAAAGTGAGAGGGTCACATAAAAGGAAAAAGATCCCTAAAACTGATCTCTCGACGACACACCAGCAATTTGTGGACAATAATATGCTATTTGGAGAATTGAAAATTTGAGAGATTAAAGCCTTGCATGTTATTCTGGAAAAGTTTGAGCTAGCCATAAGTATTTTGTTTCCTCCCTGTTGCGTCATTTTCTGCCTTGCTGTCACATCCATGTTTTATTGTTGTATTTATGCTATAGAATGAACAAGGGAAAAATTTGAAAATTGGAGACAAAGCAGAGGATTAGAAGAATGTAAGAGTGATCAAGTGTGGGGAGACTGAATAGGGAGGACAGAGCTTCATATTGGATATACAGGGATTACATGAGCTCTAAATTTAGAAAAGGATCACAAAGGAATCAAGACCAAATGATAATCGTATCGGCGTAGGAGAGGTCGTGGCATTCAGGGGGTTGATTTTCATTTAATATTACAAATATATTTTAACAGAGGAAAACTTCATAAAACTCGGCTTAGTGGGCTTGAAATATTATTAAAATTGAAAAATAACTCTTTTGAGTACGGAAGTTGTGTATATATAGAAGATGTGTATATACAAAGGTTGCGCCTATATAGAGACTGCATTTTTGTGCATATATGGAAATTGTGCATATACGAAAGATATGTGCATATTTTATATATATCTGTCACATTCTTATATGTGCATATCTTCCATATATACACGTCTTTTATGTATCTGCATCGTATATGCGCAAATTCCATATACAGAAATTGCGCACATATGGAAATTGTGCATATACGGAAGATATGCACATATCTTCGGTATATCCGTAACTTTCTTATATATGCATATCTATCGTATATGCACGTTGTTTATGTATCTGCATCGTATATGCGCAAATTCCATATACAAAAATTGTGCATATATGGAAATTGTGCATATACGAAAGATATGCGTATCTCTTCCGTATATACATAAATTTCGTATATCCGTAAATTTCATATACAAAAATTGCGCATATACGGAAATTGTGCATATACACAATATATGTGCATATTTTTCGTATATGTGCATCTTTTGTATATGTGCATCTACTGTAAATTCACAACTTCCGTATATGTGCATATATTCCATATATGCGTAAATTTTTTATGTGCATATCTTTCGTGTATGCACGTCTTTTATATATGTGCATCTACCGTATATGCGCAACTTCCATATACAAAAATTGCGCATATATGGAAATTGTGCAAATAAGAAGATATGTGCATATCTTCCGTATATGCGTAACTTTCTTATATGTGCATATCTTCCATATATGTACATCTTTTATGTATGTGCATCTATCGTACATGTGCAACTTCCATATATGGAAATTTTTCATATACAGAAATTGTGCATATACATATGCGCATATCTTTTGTATATGCGAAATTTTTCTATATGCACATATCTTCCAGGTATATGTGCAACTTCCATATATACACATATCCTCCATGTATGTGAAACTTTAGTATATATAAGTTTTATATATGTGCATCTTTTGTATATGCGCAACTTCCGTATATGCAGATATCTTCTGTATATGCGTAACTTTCTTATATGTGTATATCTTCCGTATATGCATGTCTTTTATATATGTGAATTTATAGTATATGCACAACTTCCATATACAGAAATTGCACGTATACGGAAATGTGCACATATAAGAAAGTTATGTATATACGGAAGATATGCACATATCTTCCATATATGCACATTGTTTATGTATCTTCATCGTATATGCGCAAATTCCATATACAAAAATTGCACATATACCGAAATTGTGTATATACGGAAGATATGTGGATATCTTCCGTCTATACATAAATTTCGTATATGCGCAAATTCCATATACAAAAATTGCACATATATGGAAATTGTGCATATACGGAAGATACGTGCATATTTTCTGTATATACATAACTTTATTATATATGCATATTTTCCGTATATGCATGTATTTTATGTATGTGCATCTACTGTATATATGCAAATTCCATATACAGAAATTGCGCATATATAGAAGATGTGTATATACAGAGGTTGCGTATATGCGGAAGTTGTGTATATATAGAAGATGTGTATATACAAAGGTTGCGCCTATATAGAGACTGCATTTTTGTGCATATATGGAAATTGTGCATATACAGAAGATATGTGCATATCTTCTATATATTTGTCACTTTCTTATATGTGCATATCTTCCGTATATACACGTCTTTTATGTATCTACATTGTATATGCGCAAATTCCATATACAGAAATTGTGCATATACGGAAGATATGTGCATATCTTCGGTATATCCGTAACTTTCTTATACGTGCATATCTTCTGTATATGCAGATCGTTTATGTATCTGCATCGTATATGCGAAAATTCCATATACAAAAATTGTCCATATATGGAAATTGTACATATACAGAAGATATGCGCATCTCTTCCGTGTATACATCAATTTCATATATGCGCAAATTTCATATACAGAAATTGCGCATATACGAAAATTGTGTGTATACGCAATATATGCACATATTTTTCGTATATGTGCATCTTTTGTATATGTGCATCTACTGTATATGTGCAACTTCAGTATATGCGCATATCTTCCGTATATGCGTAAATTTCTTATATGTGCATATTTGCCTTGTATGCACATCTTTTATATATGTGCATCTACTGTATATGCGCAACTTCCGTATACAAAAAATATGCATATATGGAAATTGTGCATATACGGAAGATATGTGCATATCTTCCGTATATGCGTAACTTTTTTATACATGCATATCTTCCAGATATGTACATATTTTATGTATGTGCATCTACAGTACATGTGCAACTTCCATATATGGAAATTTTTCATATACGGAAATTGTGCATATACAGAAGATATGCGCATATCTTTTGTATTCTCTGCTGCGGCCAAAGAACTTTTGTATTCTCTTCTCTATTAGATAATCGCTGGACTTCATTTACCCAAGCCTTGATTGGTGGCATCAAGACTAGCCTTTCTGATGGACTAGTTCAATATGACGTTTTTCCGGATTTTTCCCTCCCCTTTGATGATCCCAATATCCTGCAATGTTTGACTCTTGGGATCCAAACCCAAGGTTATGAAGGCTTCAGATCAAAGTCCAGAAACTTATCTATTTTTTATATTACTTGTGTCTAGTTTTTTAATATGACCATACCATCTGTCCTTAAATCCCCTAATCAAGAATCTGGTACAGTCACTATGATCCAATACGATGCAAGTTGCCACCCTGTGGCTCCTGTCTCTGTTTCCCGCAGAAATTTATCTCCGCCAAATGACTGGGTTACCCAATGGAAAAAGCCTACATCCCGTCTTATCTCTGCAGCCCAGTCCATTATTTTAGAAACAAATGATCATGTTATAACACGTTTTCCCAGAGTTTCTGCACCTGAGCATGGTGGACCCTCTGTAACAACTATCCCCACTATTCTTCCAAGTCAACAATTACAACCTGTAAAAACTACACAACAGATAGTAATTGATCTAGCAGTATATGAAGCACTCTGAAAGCTATTTACTCAGCCAAATCCAAATCCTGTCTTTAGCTCGGTATGTGATCACCCTCACTGTTCGAAGACATATTTTCAATTCTCATCAGAACCCCCGACTCCTCATGGTGAACCTTCAAGCACTCATAGAATCAATATGATAAAGTTCACTCCGTCTTCTGAGTCATCTACTGAAAGTTACAAACATGTTTCCTTTTTTAATCTTCAAGAAGAACGGCTTGTACATATTGTTTCTAGTTCTTCGCATTATGGCCTAGGGTATGTTGATTCTTCACCTATTCCTTCATATAGGAAAAATCCTATTGACAAAATTCCAAAATCTGTTGAGATCCCTTCAGATTCTGAGATATTTTCCATTCTAAATATCT
The DNA here is from genome assembly GCA_000404065.3 of Pinus taeda. Taxonomy (NCBI): domain Eukaryota; kingdom Viridiplantae; phylum Streptophyta; class Pinopsida; order Pinales; family Pinaceae; genus Pinus; species Pinus taeda. The sequence goes on along the minus strand of APFE030067172.1, from coordinate 27,020 downwards.
ACAAGGGAATCGGCCCATACGATTCAGAGGATGTCTGGAAAAAGAAAATGATTCATTGGGGAATTTTTACCCATGAAAAAGAGCATTTGTATATGCAGGAAGTACGCCTTTTGAACAAAGAGGATAGATCAAATTTTAACCAATAGAATAGTGACAAGTGGAAGGAATGGATGAAAGCACAAAACCAATGGATATCATTCTACAAATGGTATTATCCTTCAGCAAATCAGATTGAACAATCCTTGATAAAGCAATTTAGAAATCAGGCAAATTAAAAGAGAATCAAGGATACTTGGAAATTTGTAGAAGAACAGATGAAGGAAAATCCTGTAGTAATTCCTCCTCCTTTGAAAGCACCAGACTTCCACCTGAAAATCCAAAGCATGCTAGCAAAGCCAAACATCCCAAGGGCTCTGATATATGTAAAAATGAAAGGAGAAGAACTAATAAGAAATGTGTTTTCTCAGTTACATGTAAATATCATAAGGACTGGGACTCCAAATAAACACAAGTGGGAACTCCTTGATGGCTCTGTTTTTGAAACCGATACTGAATTCCCAACCTGGAAAAACTTTGTAATCAGAGGACAAGATGGAAGATTGTACAAATTGCTTCCATCTCATCCTGATGACCCCGCCTTAGCAGCCGAAGACTCAATAGCTGCTACAAATTGGACTAATTTAGCTCTATCCAGTCATGAAAATTTTGTCAAGACTAGATTTGATTCTGTAGACACTGCATGTTCAGAGATGAAAATAATGCTTGGCAGAATTCTACAAAAACAAGACTATAATATTGTTTTCCTGAATGAAAGTGTTAAGACCTTGGCAGAAAATGATCAAACTATTGCACAGAGTTTGGAAAAACTTTATCTGCAGACAGAGTAAAAGATCCATGAAGCAGCTCTTTCTCATGGAAAGGAGATTGTCAAGGTTAATACAAGCCTTGATATTGTAAAAAAGCAAGGTTGGGAAGTTTATAAAGGAGTAGATTCTTTGAAAAAGAAGCCTAGTACAGAGGCTTATAAGTCCGCTACTCAGGTTTCTGGTCCCAAACCTTCTGTTCCCTATTCCATCACTCCATCCGTGGAAAGTCTCATAAAATCCCCCAGCTCTATCAACTTTCCACCTCCTACTTCAACACATCCATACTCTCTTTTCGCTAATCCTAGTTTCTTCAGTCCTACATCAGCGCTGGCCAAGTCCAAAGAGTCTGAAGAAACCTCTAAAGAAGGTATTTCACATTTTTTGTTTGGAGATTCATCCAAGCAAGAAGAAGAATAAGAGAAGAATGATACTAGTCTTCATAAGCTTGATTTTCCCCCTGAAATAGAGGATCTTGAACCCTGTATCAACAAATTTTCTGTACAAGAAAAAGAGCAATTCAGTATTTTTCCCGAAGAAGAAAATATTGAAAATCAAGTGAATGCTACTTCATCCCGATCCCGATGGGATACCACATGGAATCCTGCTCCATACCGCAGAGATCTCATGAAGTCTGAATACCACAAAGACTGGTCTGCCAATTCCACCTATTTGTGGAATATTGACAATTGTCCTGAAGCTGAAATCATGTCTATTTTACATTCTATGCTTCTCTGTTATAGAACATACTTGGCAGATGATATTGGCACGATAAATGCAACTAGAAGAATTATTGGTGGTTTTGAAGGAACACTGGACTCCTGGTTGAAAGCTGAGACTCTAAAAGAGCCAAATCTTCTTCCCTCCTGGGAACAGTCCATCATTCTTAATGAAGATGGCACTACATATATGGATCCAGTAACTCATTTTCCTGTCAATAATATGATAGGAAAACTATTGTATGTTATTATTGTTAACTTCATTGGTTTTCCTCAGGTCACAAATGATATTACCACCATTACCTTGTTGGCCATGAAGCTGCATAACATGCAGCATTTTGATGAATACTTCAATGAGTTCCTTCACCGCTTACACACTTTGTCACCAAATCTTATTCTCGAGCCAAAGTGGAAAGAAATTTTTGTTGCCTCCCTTCCTCAGTGGGTCTCCTCAGCCATTGTCAAGAAACTTCCAGGAAAGGTTGGAGACTACAAATTTGGCATTATCCAACAAGCAGTTAAGGTTATCATTGTGGAACTGTGTTCCCAAATGAAGATTGCCAGAGCTGCAACCAATCCCAAGAAATTGCATGGTTACCAACAGCTCTGCAAGCAATGGCACCTTGGTAAGGCAGGAAATTCTGAGGGGCAGAGGAGAAGAAGAAAACATAAATTCTCCAAAAAGAATTCCCAGTATTCCCAAGTTAAAGAAAGAAAACATTACAAAAAGAAGCCATACAAACAGACAAAAATGTTTTCTAAAGATAAAGAAATTATATGTTATAACTGCAATCAAAAAGGACATACAGCTCCAAACTGTCCTGATAAAAAAAAGGATAAGTCAAAGAAGAAACTGCAATATAGAAACAAAAAGGGAAAAATAAACTTCTTTGATCTCCCTAGTAGCTATGATGAGCTCTTATCTTCTAATTCAGAATGAGATGATGATTTGAATTATATGCATTCTGATGAATCCTCTGATGAGGAACCTTGTAGAGACCCTCACTGTATAGGATGCAGAGAATGTGATTGCAACGATCCTGACATCTGCAACTGCAATGTAGTCAGGATGATGAGAACAGACAGTGAAGAGACGAGCAAGAATCTTTTCACTCAAATGCAAGCCACAACTAATCCACAACGTAAAGAAATGTACGAGACACTATTGATGGATCATCTGAAGCATTTTCCCTCTGATTCGAAAGGCTCTCCAAAGAAAGGGTATGTTCCTCCTACTAGTCTTTTCTCAGTAGATGCTTTAACCAGGCAATTCCAAAATGAAAATTTTGGTGAAGATCTACCATAAAAATTGCCTAGCATTCATCAGGCAATAAAAGAATTAAGAAAGAACGTGAAAGAAAATAAAAGGCTCTGCATAGAAAATCATAGAGAACTGAGTGTCAAATTCATGAATGCACATGGAGCCTCGACCTCACAAAGCCCTCTTGTATCAGGAAAAGTTGAGGATTGGACTTTTCATGCTAATCCCATATCCTCTCAAATCCATCAGCATGATGATATAGATGAAGAAGATGGACAAAATAGAATAAATCTTGGATGCAATATCATGAACCGGGATGTCATGTACTATATCAGAATGAAAGTAAAAATAGGAAACCAATATGAATATTGGAAAGTTCTCATGGATACTGGTTCTCGACTGAATATTCTAAGTGATACTGTGGTAAGCGCACACCTCAGAAGACCAACCTCTTGCCCAAAGGTCACTGCTGCTAGTGGCGACATACCCACTAGACATGAAGTAGAAGTAGATGTATTTTTAACAGAAAGTATTGGTGTTCTTCTAATCTGTCCTATTGTTCCAGGAATGGATTGTGCAATGTACCTTGGCACACCATTCTTCCAAAACTTCAGCAGACATGGAGCTAAGCAGGACAGCGTCAGCAACAGGTATGGTTATTTTGTCAGCTTAGAGAATAAAGAGATTTTGTTTCCATTCATTAATTCAAATTCTTCGAATAGACTGAAGATAATAGAAAGGATGGAGAATTTACTTGCAAAAATGGAAATGAAAAAAAGAAATTTTGAAAACTGAAGAACATCTGGATAACGACAAATATGCTAAAAAAATAGTAGATCTCGTTGCTAGATTTAAAGAATGTTGTTCAGATGACCCAAATGCCTTTTGGCATGTGCACAAGTAGGAAGTGGAACTTCCTCTCAAGAAAGATTTCAGTGGGAAATTGAGAAGGTCGAAAGTTGTAGCAATGAATGCAGAACAGCTGAAAATGTGCAAAGAGGAAATCCGGGATTTGCTTAAGAAAGGACTCATCAGGAAAAGTAAGAGCCCTATTGCCTGCTTTGAAATCTATGTCAACAAACATTCCAAAATTGCCAGAGGTAAGCCAAGATTGGTAGTAAATTATAAACCTCTCAGTAATATTCTTGATTACGATGCTTACCCACTACCCAAACCGTCTTCTATACTAGCACATATATCCAAATCAAAGATATTTTCTAAATTTCATCTCAAATTTGGATTCTGGCAAGTAGGAATCAAAGAAGAAGACAAAAGGAAAACAACATTTTCTATGCCTGAAGGACACTATGAATGGAATATCATGCCATTTGGCCTGATAAATTCACTTTTAGCATTTCAGAAGATAATGGATGAAACTTTTGATGGGATGGATGAATTCCTGAAAATGTATATTGATGATTTATTAATTCATTCTGATAGTATCCTTGACCATATCAAACATTTGAAGATTTTCTTACGCAAGGTAAAGGAGATGGGAATTGTATTATCAGAATCCAAGATGAAGCTGTTCAGGCCAATGATAGACTTCCTAGGCTATACATCCAATATGGATCTTATAGTGTGATTGAAAGAAGCCTGAATTTTGTTGATCACTTTCCAGATGAAATTAATGATAAAACACAACTGCAGAGATTTCTGGGAAGTTTGAATTATATTTCAAAATTTTTAAAGCATTGTGCGCAAGAAAGGAAGCTCTTAAAATCAAATGCTTCAGAAAGTTCCAATCCCTTGGAACGATGACTGCACTCAAGTAGTGAGAAGAATAAAAGAGAAGGTTAGAAACATTCAACCTCTTTCTCCTATCAGAGAAGAATGGGAGAAAATAATAATGACAGATGCAAGTCATGAAGGTTGGGGAGCAGTTCTGTGTCAAAAGAACCCCTGTAGCAAAAAAGAGATAGAGATCTTCCAGTATGCATCTGTTCTGTGGGCGAAAAACCAGCTAAATTGGTCCAGCTTAAAGAAGGAATTTAAGAGCAGCTTGTTTAGGTATAGCAAAGTTCAAATATTTTGTCTTCTATACAGAGTTTACAGTAAGAACAAACTTCCAGGGTCTAAAATATGATATTCAAAAGTGTGATTTCAAGGATGTTGCGATGGTCAGATGGGTCATGCAATTAAGTCAGTACATCTTTGACATTGAATTTATATATGGAGATAAAAATAGCTTCACGGATATGCTTAGCTGGGAAGTTTTGTCAGCACAATCAATTTTGTCCTTAAATTGTAATTTCATAAGAAGAAACGAGGATAATGTTGAAATTGAAACCCCGACAAGATGGGTCAGATATGAGTTGGAAACCCCGTTACTGGAGCATGATGAATCTTGGTATCCAATCAAAGAAATCAGGCATAGGATAGGAATCCCCTATCTAAGGACAGAAACAATGCAGGATGAAATGAATAATGAAGCTATTGAAGCATTAGACTACCTAGAACACATTGGTAGTATAATGTATGTCCTACAAAAAAGAGATGATGATGAACGCTGCATTGAAAGTTGTCACATAACTTTCATAAGATTTGACAACCACTTCCATAGAGAAGATTATAACACTGATCGAGAAAGGGATGCATTCTTCGCAGGCAAGAATTTACAAAATTATGTCCCTAACCTGTTTTATTGTATGCAGTTTAATTTCATATTTGAAGGAATGACGGCGGAAGCATTGGAACAAGATGATCCCACACCAAACTCGTTCATAGAATGGTGGCAGATATATAGACTCTCAGCCCTTGTAATAAAGCCATATACCCTTCACATGCTCAAGATTCCTGGATTCAGTGAATCTAGGGCTCACTTGAATGGAATGGAATATAAATATGTTGAAAATATCGCTGATATAGAAGATCTTCCTTTTCTCCAAGGCATGAGAAGATGTGGGCATGTACGATGGTTCGTGACAAATCACTACAAGGAAAGAACCATCTCCAATAGTGCAAATTATGATGGCTTTCATGAGTAAGTTGATCCCAGGACAAACCCTTTCCTCAACATCAGCTTCCTGGAACCTCTTGACCAACATAATAATCAAACATGGGAATCAGAAAAAGAGATCAGAGTACAGTACTTCAATAATTTTTTGATTGAAAGATTTGACTATCAGAACTATTCACATCCGCAGATAGAGTATTTTGTACTCTAGAGGTGTTGTCTTTCCAACTGACGATGGTGTTGAACAAGCTTTCGTGGGTTCCCTTGTCCTGGAATATCCACTATGTAATCTTTGTACAAATATGAGATTTGCAAATCTCATTTTTATGTCTTTCAGCTGTAAAATCGTGTCCTAGATTCGGTCCCCACATGCCACTGGCTATCCGTAAAAGGAGAAGGGACAAGATAACATGGGACAATCCTCTCATGTTACGAGAAGGGCGGGGATGCACCATCCAGGGGTGAGTAGCGTACAACCAAGCAACGACTAGCCATCCAAGATGGGGCAGAAGTGGCTCCAGGGATTGAATTTGACGGGCATAAGACCTTTTTAACGTATTTGATGGTAAGAAATTTTTAAAGCCCGTTTTTTCAGACGTGTTTGGAATGGTTCAAAACGTATTTTTGACAGTTAACATTTCGCTAAAAACGTCATTAATACCCATTCAAGAAATCAAAAGCGAATGTAGTAGATTGAGTTTCCAGGCGTTTGTTCTCCTCAATATGGCGACTTGTCCAGCCTCCAGCAAGCCATCCTGTCGCCAACAAAGTTCGTCTTGCACCTTTCAAGTACTTCCGTTTGGTGTATGTTTTTGTCATTGTCCTATTGTAAGTGATAATTCTTATGTGTGGATAATTTTACATCGACACCATACTTCAAATTAACCTAGCCACATTGTAATTTTAAAATCCTGGGAAAGGCTTCCAGAAAAACCAAAAGTAAATCCACCCTTTCTTTTATCTTTGTTTTTGCGCATTATTTTGTGAGCCAAATCGCAGAACGAGCTTTTGGTGGATGTTTTGTTGCAAATTCTATGTCATTTCTGAGGGTGTAAACTCAGAGTTGAAGCAAATAAATTATTTGATGCGGAGGGTTAATTTAGTGGATCACTTGAAAATTTAAAGGGATTATATTGGTCTGTTTTGTGGAGACCTCCACAAGTAACCACCCTTTGGAATCATCTTCAACTTTATGGGAAGTGAATCCCATGAGGCAATGCACTGCCAACAATAACACTAATGACAGATTTAGAGAAATATTTCCTTTGCTGCAACCATTGGAGGCTTCTAAGGAGCATTGCTTCAGGAGACACGGGGCTAATTTGCAAGAGGTCGTTGCAAAATGCGTTGAGGTTCAGCTGAGGAAGGTCAGTAATGCCAAAGTCATTACATCTCAAGCATCGTGTCAGCCTTCACTCGAGTGACAGATTTTTTCAATCGTGGGAATAGAACATGTTACATCCATTGGAAATCCAACGAAAATAGCTCAAGGGAAAAAGGCAAGAATAAGTCTCACTGGACATGAGTCGGGAAAGAGAACGAAGGTTAGCTATGAATTTATGATCGCAGTTAACATCTTTGTGATTAATTACAATAAGTTTTAGTGACTTGAAAAAAGTTGTCTTGCCTAATCTCAATTTTGAATATATTTAAACTAAAATATTTATATGACTAATGATGAGAATTAGTGTTTTTTAATTTGTATGATAAGGTTTATTTTCTTTTATTTGAAAATTTTAATATATTTTTAAAATAAATTTGATTTAATTAATTTATTATAAGGATTTATTTTATGTATTATTATTATTATTATTATTATTATTTTTATTCAGAGAAAAAGGTGCACTTTAAATTTATATATGAAATAGCTATTTTCACTACAAGATTGTGACTCTTTTTTATTTAAAATAAATTTTGAATGCATAAGTGGCTTTAGCAATCTAAAAGTAAAAAATCTCTATAGGATTTGATTAAAATTAACCAAAAAAACCATTTAAAAAAGTCCTTTCATGGATAAGAAATAATTTAATTAGTAATGATAATCGTTCTCGCATATTTAGATAAACTTCCCTAAATTAAATAATCAATAAAAAAAATACCTCATTTAAATGAGATTTTTTTTTTAATATTGTATTTTAGTAATAATTTTTAATACCTTGTTTTGTTTAGGTGCAAACATGAGTAGACAAATCTTTTCAAATCTTATCTCCCCATCATTTTAAAAAATATATATTTATTTTAATCTGAAACCTATTAAACATAGATAAGGATTAAAATATAAAGAATCCAAACAATAAACATATTTATGACAAAACAAATATGAAGTCCAACATGATATATTTTTATCTAGTATAATTAAGGTCAAAGTATTGCATTTTAATGTCAAATTAATCTTAAGAGAATGAAGTTCTATAATATGGAAGGCCCCACCGCACCACATATTGGAGAATGAGATGTTGATTATATTTTTTGTCCATTTGCATTTCATTTACGTAGGTGGCCCACATCTTACCATCCCTTTTAAAAATGGACTAAAAGATGTGACACATTTAGATTGGAGCATTTTGCTACTATGACATAACATCTTTCCCTTTATGTTTCTCAAGATGCATTTAAATATGGGGAGATTGTTTGGCATAAATATCCAATCTCCATCTTTATTTGGATTTAATGCATAGCTTCCATGCAACTTGAGGCATTTCATTGCTTACATTATCATTGGAGCAATGAAATTTAGAAATTTGTAATTTGTGACATCAATTTAAACAGCTAATAATTTGTTGTAAAATGAATTTCTCTTATTAGATGGATCTAAAAACTGGACGTTGTGCCCTTTTAGGGTGTCATATATTTTTGTTTTGCATCAAACCTTATATTAGATAATGTCAAAAATTATTTGCTAATTTGCATGGAACTTAGTCTTAATGGGAATCTAAATATTCTGGGGGTATAATATAAATTGTTGTTTTTAAATGACAGTTGAAATATATGTAATGGATAACCATCAAGTGCTCCACCTAGTATTGATTATATACTTTCAATAAGAAAAATAAACATATTTCAAATGTTCAACATTTTTTGTTGAAACCTCCACAATTGTAGTTATCAAAGTATTATAGTTTAAATACATTTAATTTTTATTTGATATGTCTACAAGTTAGATTAAATGGTACAATCTCTAAATAATACACCAAGATGAAAATCATTTTGAATTTTCTATGAAATTCTTTTGTCTAAAAAATAAACTAGTTAGATAAGATCTGGAACCCTTTTAGAGTGAGTTTCTTATGATTTTATTCAATGTTACTTTAATACACAATGTTTTTTTATGTTTATATATATTGATTTTACTACAATTTGGTGATAAATAGAAGGAAATATTTGATCGGAGCATGCTTTTACCACATTTAATACTTATAAGTGTTTTCTCTCTAAGAACGTAATAGTGGAGGAAACCATAACATATTCCTATAAAATGATGTTAAGATCTCTACAATGTCCATTTAACATAATTTAAGTCTTTTAATTTTTAAAAGTTTCAAATACTATGCATTCATTCTTGTCAAAATTAGTGTATATCTCATTATGCAAAGCAATGCTAAATTATATACGGTAAAATGTACTTTATATTTAGATCCACTAGTATATATTAGATTAAGTAAATAATAACATAAACCATATTAATTAATCTACTTTTGATTTTTTATTGATAACATCCAATAGTTTTACTATTTTGGTCATCTTGTATGTCCCATAAAATATCCTTCGTCATATATCATATATACAAATGCTATAGCATGTCCGTGGCAAGGACATTTGATTTCAATTTCTAAATACTTTATTGTGAGTGTTTCATGCAATTTCAAACCAAAATTTGAGATTTAATAAATGATTTGTGTGTTATTGTCAATTTTTTTCCTTATGATAAATATGTGAAAATTTAACATAATTATGTTATTGAAGAATAATTTTATAATCAAGCATTTATTGGTGAAGGGTTAATTTATTGTAAGAACGTTACTCTTGAAGGGAAAAATTTTAAACATAACGTTTCTTGACACGAAGCAAAAGAGCCAAAAACATTAAAAAATAAAATAAAATTGTATGATAGGTAAAGAGAAATCCAAATTCCAACCCTGAGCAGTTGTCAACAAATCCCTTCCCATTGCCGTAGGCCTCCTTCAGGACAAAGATTCACAGCTTGTCATTCAATGCAGCTACATTTTTTGTAATGAATGGCAAGGCTAAAAGTTTATGTCACCCGGTCCCTTCCACCCAGGTTTCATTTGAATTTTAAAATTTTCCGTGCAAAATTTTGTGGCATTCAATAGATGTAGGTGGATCGTATGCTTTAAGTACAGGACATGTGTATTCAATAGATGTAGGTGGATCATATGCTTTAACTACAGGACATGTGTATTCAATAGATGTAGGTGGACACTATGCTTTAACTACAAGATAGGTGTTAAGTCAGAATGGTGTAGCGCCGACCAGAAACTTATGGTTTATGTATTCACATACATACTCATGGCCATGCATTAAGCCAATCACTAAGCCAATGAGTGACTTAGTGACTTGTTTTTAAGAATTGCCTCTGTATGCACATTTTAAATTGCTGTCATTGAGGCATAGTGAAAGAGATGCCCCACTCGGTGGCTGGCTGACACTAAATGCACAGTTTAAATTGTTGACATCGAATTATAGTGAAAGAGATGCCCCACTCGGCGGCTCGCTAACACTAAATGCACATTTTAAATGAGTTGTCTTTAGTGCGACTTTTTGGAAGCTTTTCCGGTGGGTTTTTTTGGCCTAATTTCTCTAAAATCTCACGGGAATTTATTGAAATCACAAGCTTGATGGGTAACCCCTACACAAGCGAAGTGCACTAGGGGGTTTTTAGGGTGTTGAATCCATATATACAGTCAAAAAACCAGTTTAAATAACACAAATCAAGTTTTCACCTCAATTTTTTCACAGTATTTCAGCACTGGAAAGTCCAAAAGGTCGCACTAAAGACAACTCCTATTTTAAATTTTTGTCATCGAGGCATAGTGAAAGAGATGTCTACAATCGGTCCTCCAATCGTAACAACTGCATTAATAATTAAAGCGTTTTTTTGGAGTTGCCTTTAGTGCGACTTTTTGGAAGCTTTTCCGATGGATTTTTCCGGTTTAATTTCTCTAAAATCCGGCAGGAATTCATTGAAATCACATGATTGACGGGTAAACCCTACACAATAGAAGTGCCCTAGGCATTTTTCATCGCGTTGAATCCATATATATATAGTCAAAAAACTAGTTTAAATAACACAAATCAAGATTTCACAACAAAATTTTCACAGGATTCCAGCACCGGAAACTCCAAAAATTCACACTATAAACAACTCCCTTTTTTTTATGTGGTTCATTTTTTGATATTGGAAGACGCTCTCTTTAAATTTGTCCCAATGTGTCCAATTAACTAAGAATTTCAAATTTGAAGTATCACAATCTGCAACTCTAAACCCTATTTTAATTATTTTAACGCACAATGTCACCATCTACAACTCTAAACCCTATTTTAATTATTTTAGCACAAAATGTTAATGGTTTTACTTTATTCAATGGACAAATTATCGAATTTGTGAGTCAAGTTCTATCCATAATTCCAATAACATTTTGTTAATTTTGAATCTTTCATCATTATAATTAACTAAGATGATAAGTAGTTATGTCTATTCCCGAACACCTTCCGTAAATTAAATATTGTTTGGTATACAATTTTTTTAAGCCTTTCCTTTTCCCCTTTCCTTCTCTCCTATCCTTATCTCCTATTTCCTTATCTTTTCTCCCTTCCTTCCCCTATACCCCTACCTTCCCTCCTATCTAATCCTTTGACCTCTAATCGTAGGTCGAGATTTCCTTACCTCTCTTCCTTACCTCTTACCGTCTTATCCGGGCTCGAAGAGGGAAAAAAAAAAAATACCCCCTCCCCCTTGGGGTGGGCCCCAAGCCAAATTTTTTATATTTAAAAAAAAATACATTAAATATTAAATATACTCATGAGTTCATGATTGGAGCAGTTTATATCTTTGAGTTGTTTGCACAAAGAAAAACATGTATGTGCTTATGAGAGACATGAGTTGTGACGCATGCTATAGAAATAATAAAACATTAAAGATTAACTGTTACAGATTATTACGTAGACATTGATCAAATATAAAATATAAAACATTAAATATTCGTAAAAACATTGTAGCTAAAAGCATTATAACTCTAGAATATTGTGAACATTTAGGAAAAGGAATTTATAAATATTGAATATTGAATAGGGAAATACAAATAAAAAAAATAAAAGATACAGGTTTAAACATATTTTAAAATATAGTTATGAACATTAAAATATAAAATAATAATACAAAATATAAATCAAAACATGAGATTTTTAAATAAATTATTAAAGAAAATTATCTATATATATAATATTGAAAAAAATTAACTTGAAAAAAAATAAACAAATAGAATAATAAAATTTATGAATATTACAAAATAAAAATATTGGAAATATTCCATAAAATAATAAATGGAGAAAAAATTATTTGGAAATTTAATAATTAAAAATATAATATATTAAAAATATTTGAAATTTATAATATTGAAAAATATAGATTCCAAATATTGGAAATTTTTATAACAAATGTGAAATGTTTTATGAGAATTTAGAAAAATAAAAATATTTAATAAGGAGAAGTGCAATAAAGAATATGGAAAATTTTATTCAAAAGAAAAAATTAATATTTGATATTAGAAAAAATGAAATGAAAATACAGATATTTATATATGGAATATGTAATTTTCAAATATATTATTAAAAAATATATATGAGTGGGTTTAATGGTTAAGAGTATGTGTTTCTTCTTAAGATGATCAGGTGCTCAGTATTTAGTTCAAAAATTAAAGTTCTTAGAATCACTCGAAACATGAACGACTGCGTCCGTCTCAGCGAAACGATTCCAATGCAACTTGTTTCACTGAAAACCAAGCTCGTATGAGGAAGATATTGCGTTATGTCTACTTTGCCAAACATAAGAATTAAAAAAAGAAAGTATAGTCACTGCAAAGTCAAGTATCGCGTTGAGATTGGTTTGCAGGTGTGGTGACGTGGCTCATTTTATTGGTAAGGAATGGACCAATGAGAAGGGGACAAGTGGCAAGCCCAGAGGCCACACGTGTCCCTCCCCAAAGGTCAGGTTCAATTTGCGAGCAATGAAAAATAATGGGCAGGTCAACGGGGTTGAACTCGTGACCTCGCCCCAATAAACACAATGACTTAGCATTACATCACCAATGTGGTTCTTAACTATATACAATTTCAAGTTATATTTAAATTGTATTATGTTCGTTGTTGGGGGTTTGTGGGGAGCCAACGCGCGGGCTAGCCCCCTCCCATGTGAACACACCATAACGGCTACGATTAACGGTTATCCATAAAACCACACCAACTAAAATGTAACCGTGACAGTTTATACTACCCATGTGACCTATTCCATGAAGACTACCACACTAAGGCTAACGATTTACCATTAAAATGCGGATTTGCGCTAATCATGTTTAGTGATTAATTAAACGCGCTTAACGTTAATTAAAATACAATTAAATTCAGCGGAGATTTTGGCGGTCTCGCCTATTTCAGAGGTAACTCTAGTTTTAGTGGAGTTCACTGGAGTTACTCCAGGTTTAGAGGAGGTTTACAAAGGAAAATTGTTTTGACCATAACTTGGGAAAAATGCGACCAAATTGAGATCAAAAAAAGGTGTTCCTAGCTGATTTGGGCATTCTGAGCACATTGAACCAGGTTTAAGGAGTAGTAGAGCATTGTAAACAGCAATTTCTCCATTATTTAGCTAATAGAGAGGCCCAAGTCATGGTAGTTGGACCAAAGAGATGTAGCCAAGGAGGGGTGAACTTCTTCATCAAAACAATGTGTTAAGTGTTCATTTTGATGGTTTTTTGTACATTTGATTGTTGTTGTTCAACACTTTTTTTAATGTTATTTTTCTCATAAACTTAACATAAACCTTGATCAAATTTACATGTTTTGCATTCACAAACACTATAAGGGAACCTATGCACATGAAGCAATTGACAAGCATTTGTTTATAAATCTGAAGTTGAAATTAGCACATAAAAACTAGCATTCAACCAAAAATCAAGTCGGTATCAGAACAAGAGGTTATTTGCTTGATTGCTAGAGTTTTGCGCAAATAGGGTTTTAATGGTTGCAAATTTTTTATGCTTACAAGGTTAAAGTTGCAGAGAGGAGAAGGGAAAAAATTGGTTGCAAATCCTGAGGTAATGCCTAGAAGAAGGAGATCCACAAGGCCACAATCTCCACCCAAAGTTCTAATCCCAGCTGCACTTGAAGCTCCTCAAGTTTTACCTTCAATTGAGATTGAGGAGGTACAAGTAGTGTGAGAAGTTGAGCTTGAATCGAAATCCATCATGTCTGGAGCAAGAGAGACTGAAGGTCTTTCAGAAGAGGAAGAATTCAAGAAATATTTCTATGACTTAACTGACATGGTTAGAGTTCTCTATGAAGAGAGGAATACTAGAATGGCTAGAGAGATTTCTAAGCCCCCACATGGAGAGGGAAGCTCAGGAGATAAAAAAATGAAAACAAGGATTCAAAGGGTAATGAAGGAAATTCTCCTCCATTTCCACCATCTTCATCATCTTCCTCATCATTTTCATCATCCTCAACATCTCAAACAACATCCTCTTCCACTTCCACCACTAAAACTATTCATACTCATTCAAAAACCCAAAGGAAAAAACTCCCTTACTCAAATTGGACATTAAGTTTGAACTTCCCATGTACAATGGTGAGGTGAATGTAGAAAAGTTAGACAATTGGAGGTTTATTGTAGAGTTCAAAACCTTCAAGAAGATGACATAAAGATCTAGTTGGCTTCATTGAGGCTAGAAGGAGCAACATTAGTCTAGTGGGAAACAAAGACTCAAGAGGAAATACGAATTCATGGTAAGATATCAATTTCTTGGGTTGAATTTGTTTGTGCAATTAAAAGACAATTTTATCCTTTAGCTGATCTGAAAATCACTCGTGAGTGATCTCAGTTAATTAATGAAGGTATTACAAACCCATGTGCTCGGGTGTGCCTATGTTATTTTAAGCAATGGATCGATAAGATGGCGAAATACACAGGCACTTGAAACAGTAAGAGAAACACAGTAAGCAAATACAAAAACACAACAAATTTAATGAGGAGTTAACCCAATCCTCTTGGGCTACTCCTGGTCCAGCCTTCAGTGGTGGCCTTTCTATTGTGTCTTAAAACAAAGATTTTACAATAAGGAGCACAGTTTGAGTCTCACTTAACAGAGAATGATCAGTAGAATTGTACTTGGATCCCCCAAGTTTCTAGAGTACACAGACTCCCCTTACTGAATCTAGACCTCAAATGGTCTCAGTGGTATGAGTCCAATTTGGTACTCAATACCCAACAGGAATACACAGAGGAGTTGCTTGAGCCTCTCAAGCCTTCTCTGGAGTTCACATACTCTCAGACTCTCTTTGTTATGTCTACTCGATGTTGCCTTTGCTCCGCAGGTCATCTCGACCTCTCTGTTCTCTGCAATTCGCATGTTTTTCTACTTCTGCCCCCCTGCTCTTTGTCTGTTCGTGGCTTAAAGCCAATCTGCTCCCTGACTGTTCGTTTCCGCTTCCTAGCTCTCTGGATCGCCTGCCTCTGTCCGCTGGAATTCCCCTGCTCTGTGTCATCATCGCTGTGTAATGCTTCATAGAGAGGTGGCCACCTGGTTCCTCATGAACTGAGTGTCAGTTATCTTTGAACAGTCATTATTTCCATTGCTCCAAGATTGCCCGTGAAACTGATTCCTCTGCCAATGCATCGGTCATGTCGGACCCCAAATGTCATGTACCTCAATCTATTTCCCTGTCAAATCCGGTGTTCCATCAGGTTGATTCTCCGTCACTGATCTGGAGCCTCCAGATCCTACGGTCTTCGTCTACTCACGTGATGTAAGCGGTTTTCTCTCTCATCCACTGGACGCGTGTCACCCGGTATGTGGCATCACGCTAAACTCGGCCAAACCCGCTTACCGCTTGAAGTGCACGCGATATCCTGTCGGTTTTGGGCGCGGGACCTGCCTTCTGATGGTTTTCGCATGGTTTCCTATTTCCCTCGTGACCGAGCGCTCGGGGCTTTCCTTCACTGAGAATTTTGCCCTGTGATACGCGATTAACGCTAATTGTGTATCAGAAACTGCCTCTGTTTTTTGATCTGGGCTTCTGATTGCCAATTTGCATTCATGCACGGTGTCCATGGGCCAACGGTTAGTGCGATTTGACCGAGGCTCCTCGTTGTTCCATGTTGACCACAAATTTCCATTGTCCAGAGGTCATTTATGATAAGCTCGTTATTCATAAGATTTTGAAGCCTGACATAATTTGAAACAGTCATGGAAATGTTTAAGGATCTAATTCGGATCACGGCCTTCCCACTGAAAAAGCTTTCGGACCACCAAAAGTTGGTTTTCAAGCATCGACTAAGTGAGGGTATAGTTGTCTCACTTGTCCAATATTTATCCATTTTGCATTGCTTAGCTTTGAACCCTTGAGTCCAATCCTGAGGTACTCGACATCTCCCCTGCGCGTCGTCCTCACCTTCCTGTCCAGAACTGTGTCTTCATGCAGTTCATTGAGATATTCAAGTAACATATCATCAATAGAAGGAAAATGACTCTACTCTTCGGGATCGTCAATTAATGAAGGTTCAAATAGTCTCAAGCTGTCTACATTAACGACTGAGTAGATGTGCATGTAAGCTGGTAAATCAAGGCGAAAAGAATCCTCACCAATTTTCTAAAGTATCTTGAAAGGTCCATACCTTATTGGCTTTAACTTTCTACCTTCAACTTGCATTCTGTCCTTGCTGATATATAGCCAAACTTGATCACCAACTTGGAAACTATGCTCCATCCGATGCATGTCATGCCTTGCCTTGTATTTGGCTTGGCTCTTTTCCAGTTGTTCTTGTACTGCCTGGTGAATCTCTTAGATTTGTTAAATGAACTTGGTTGCCTTGTCCACATCACTGTGTCCGTCAACTGCTATGTCTTTACCAAAGACAAAATCCAAGGGAGACCTTGGTGTGAAACCCGAACAGGTCCCAAAAGGAGTTCTCTATGTAGAAGAATGTTTTACTCAGTTGTAAGCATGCTGCACATAACACAAATGTTCTTCCCAAAGTTTGGGATGCTTGCTGCAATAGCCTCTGAGCAACTAGATCACTATCATGTTGACCACTTATGTCTGGCCATCTGTTAGTGTATGAAAGGCTGTGCTTTTCTTCAGTTTGGTGTCCATTAGTTCCCACAAACTCGACCAAAACTTCCCAACAAATCGGGTATCTCGGTCAGATACAATGGAAGTGGGTAATCCAAAATGAACCCATACATGTTGAAAGAAAAACTTTGTAGTTTGTTCAGTTGTAATTTGTTTATTACAAGGTATCAAAAAACACATTTTGCTAAACCTATCCACAACAACATATAAATAGTCATGAAATCTTCTAGATTTAGGCAGTCCTCCAATAAAGTCCATGGAAATACTTTCCCAATGATGAGAAGGAACTAACAGTGGAGTGTAAAGGCTTAGTTTTCTATTGTTGGGCTTGCTTTTAGCACACATGGTACACCCTCTTACATATCTAGAAACTGTCTCATTCATTTTTGGCCAATAACAAAACCTTTGCAGTTGTGCAACCGTTTTACTTACCCCGAAGTGACCTGATATTAGAGAAGTGTGTGTTTCTCGAATTATCTTTACTCTTTCAGTTTGTGGAATGCATAGCGTCCCACTATGATACAAGACTCGGTCCTTAACATGATAATCCAGTTCTTCTACTCGTTTTCCTTGACTTAAAGTTGCATATACATCTTTGAAATCTATATCTTGAGCATATGTTCAATGTAGCTCTCATGCAGTACTGAATTATGCTAAGTATAGTGATGAATTTATAATAGGTCTAAATGCATATCTGAAACTTTATGTGTTATGCCTTTTTATATCTTGATGACTAAATGAAACTATTTGTAGAAAACCCATCCATCTACAGTGTCTTGATTGCTGCAACTTAGTTTGGGAGTGTAGATATTGAAGTGGTTGATGATCAGTATGTATAACTGTCTCTTTGCCCATTAAGTAATGTTTCCACTTTTTCACACTCTGTACTAATGCATAAAATTCTTTATCGTATGTGGGATATTTAACTACTACAGAATTAAATGTCTCAGAATGATAACATATGGGTTTATCGTGCTGTATGAACACTGCTCCCATGGCATTGATCCGGACTTAAACAGGAACGCAACAAATTACATAGATAACCATAAACACAGATATGCAGCGGAAATAATACTTCCTTTCATTAATGTAAAATATTGAAATATGCTTACAAACAGTAATGGAAATAAACCAGCTAGGGCGATGGTAGCTTATCTTTGAGAAGAGATGTGGTGGCTAAATGCCTCTGAATTGTGTTACAATGAGGCTCGAAGGCCTATTTATTGTTGAGAAACAATGGAAAACCCTTAACATTCCAAAACCTAACCCTAGAAGATGAAACGCCAAACTATGGGCCCCGTTTGGGTTAATTGGTACATCAACTTCCCAGGGTCATAACTTTGGCATACGATCTCCGTTTGAGGCGTACAATAGCTTGTTAGAAAGATCTATCCAAGAACTACCACTTTAGGAAGCAAAACATCGGTCCATGGACCCATTTTGCCCCAAAATTTCCCAAAACATGTTGTTTAGGGCCTCAAAATGGCTCTGGAAGTTCAGGACCCGAAAAACTGCTTAAAATAGTAAGTTGTGCTACAATTAAGGAAACTGAAAATGTTGAGAGAAATAATGGTGGAGGTCCAGGTGGAATTGGCAGGTGCCCACCAAGATCCACTTGGATCAGTCGGTTCATCTTGAAGCTTGTAACTTGGGCTCCCTTCAACCACCCAACCCCCAACCACATCCTTCCACTATGCATATAGCCTGACCTCCCGACCTCTGACTAAGTCACAGTCGACACCACTTTTTTTATGCTATTATCCAAGTATTACTCTCCCCTCTGATCTCTCGGTTATCACTTCGCTACGTGGTCCCGACATATAATCCACATCTGATGTCCAATCGCGCAAGAGGATAATCATGCTACTCCAATAAGAAGCTTTCCTGCTTGCGGTCATGACTATAAGATGATAAGCCTTATCCAATACTTTCTTTAAGTTTGTGGATTCGACCCTTTAGTCCATAGTAAATGCCCTTCATTATTATTCAAGAATGGTTGGGTCACGACACTTTGGCTCTGCACCACGCAAAGCCTTTAGTGGATATTTTTTCGCTCTCCCCAGAGACCGAGTCTACTACTGCAAGGAATACATTGAGCTAATCCTCTTGACTGCGGACTGCTCTCAAGAATCCATTTGGCTTCTAGATCTACATCAGGAGCTTTCCACTCCATCGAAGTAATACTAAGACACTCCACGACATTACCCCTTCTAAGCTTGGGTGATAGCTACATTGAGGGGTTACTATCCCGCGGGCCTTCCCTACCTTCGAGTAGCGAAGTTCTCACATCGCGACGTAGGAACTCTTGCATCTCTTATCTATCAGAAGCTTGGTGCCACCTTACGTCGGGCTTCCACCTCTCCTGCCACACGCCAATTGTTCTAGAATCCTCACGAACTCTTTCAGGACCTCCTCAAGACTGCTCATGGGTAGTCGAAGAATTTGGCTATTGGAAGGGGGTCGTGTCTCTCATTACCAAATTCCCCATGACAGGAATGGAGGCTTGTGCACAAGAAAAGCTAAAGCCTATGGAAGTACGACAACAAGTCATGATCAGCCTCAGGACACTCCCTTGATTTTTCGCATACTAATCGCCTGTCGACACAACACTTTGTAAACAGATACCGTGATGTAGACGTTGACTGACTTTGGTGAACATATAGTCTCTCTTATAAATTTTCACATTAATACAAAGGGTCTTAGGACCCGCTTCTTCTAACTAATCATGGTTTTCAACTGGAATAGATCATTGAGCTCCTTAACTTTAGTTATTGAATTATTTATGATATTGTTAAGCATTTAGGCAACACTGTTATGGTACTCTTCTCCACTTTGAACTTCAAACACTCTATGATTACTATTGTTTAGGATATTAACTTATTTACTTTTTCATGTAAGTATAGGACACATGTACCCATGCATAATCATAACCACAATCAATATACAAATTAGTGAAATGTCCCTTCACAATTTCATCACAAATATATACAAACAGCACATATTGCAGTCTTTGTTTATCCATATCTATCATAATGACAATGCAACATAACCCATGTCCTCTTTTCCAAATGCATCCCTTTCTTTTGGGGCAAGCTTCTTGCCCCTCCATTATTGTTGCATCCTTGCTATTGTAGTCCCTCCATAAATTTCGTCCTCTTTTGCTTCTTGTATTATCTCAAGCAAGCATGGGCTTGAGTACTTTCCTTAGCCCATTTAATTTTAGGAACCATTTCCTTTACTTCTTGCACCAACCAAACTTTAATGCATGTCCTCAAGTTTAGGTTTCTTCTTTGCAAAATAAACCGCATCATCCCTAACAACAATTCTCCATCTCTAGCCCTGGAATCCATGTCCCAAGACTCAGTCCTCTTTATTTTGTTATTTCAAATACTACAACAAATGTACATCCTTTTTACAATGTGGCCCATACCTTAACCTTGGGTGGGATTGTTACATAGATAATAAAATTTTACTCAACTTTTGAAAACTAACAATCACCACAACCCCTTTTTTGTTGTTTATCCTTGTTCCTTGATCTCACATAAAATGGAGCAAATGTCAAAGTGCTCCAACTGTTTTCTTATTTATAATAAGAAATAAAAATTATATTAAAATAAAATTGGAAATATAAGTTAAACAACCAAGGAAAATAGTGCAAGATGGTTTTTGCTTTTTTAAAAAAGAAAAGCAAAGACACATAAATCATTTGGAAAAGGCTAGGTAAAAGTCATTTTTGCAAAAAAAACTTGTTTTTCCATCCCATGTAAATAAATACCAATAAAAATAGGTTTCGCTGGATAAAAAATGATATTATAAAAATTTTAATTAAAAATAATCTATGAAGTTACACTTAGAAATTAAAGATGAATATTTGGCATTAGTTTAAAAATAATTAGGTTTATTCTTGTTTTTAGGAATTAGTTGCGCCTTAATTTTCCATACATTGTAATTGGTTTCTTATTAAATTTAGTTATCTGTTTTTCTGTATGCGATTAATGGTTTTTGAATCTGAGTTCTCAATTTGACATCAAAGGGATAGGTGAAACAAAATTGTGTATCTTGTGTGTGTGAACTTGAGCTATATCTGATGTGTTAAAGACTTATGTTGTAATGATTTCATCTTCATACATATCATTTTAGCTAAATAAACTAAAAACTATATGCACACAATTCATGTATACAAATAAGCAATGACATTCGACCACATGGCTCTTGTTAATCAAATGATTTGGTCAAATTACATAAAACTAAAAATAAAATAAAGTAAAACATATAAAATTAATAATTATATTTATAATTAATAATAAAACCAACATAGATCCATCTTAACTTTGGATCTACCAAACCCGCCGAGAGGGATCAAATCTCTTGAGATGCAAACCTCTTTTAGAGTGAAAAAAGATTTGATCACTCTTGGTTTGGTAGATCCAGAATTAAGATGAATTTAGACTGATGTTAATAGAATCATAGCATCTAAGTTCCATAACAACTTAAATTTTAAATTGAAATCTATCCAAGATTACTAAAAAATAACTTTTAATATTGTATCATGGCATATTATGTGTGTACCTAGCTTCTATCATTCTCTGTAGTATCATAAACTTGAATTTGCATTTGCTCAAATTCTAAAGTTGTGTTGAGAGAGGAGAAAGAATTATATGTGTATTAGTTTTTTGAGTTATGAATATATTGAATGAAGTCCAATTATATGTGTATTAGTTTTTTGAGTTTTGAATATATTGAATGAAGTCCATTACTATTTTAAGAAAGGCATTTTCAAGGGAACTGGGACACAATTGCATTCTTTTTTCACACATCAAGTCTTGTTAAGTAGTTATTTTTCCATTACTGTGACTTTGAGGTAATTATTTTGCTTTGTTGGTGAACTTTCTTGTACAAATTGAATTATTTAGATAATGCTTTTGTTTTATTGTTTGTTAAGTGGTCTGAGTTCTCCAGAGATCAGGCTTGATATGCTTGACTTTTGGCTTGAGAAACTGCGACCCATGGACATCTAAGCCATCAAAATCACCGAAATCACCCGGGGATCGCACGAGACCTGGCCCACACCAGCCCTTAACATGACATGATTTTTGCCCACAGAGTTTCAAACCAATAACCTTCACATCACAAAGTGACTTAACAATACACCCCATCACTATTTATTCTACGCCCGGTGAGCTCGATAAGAGCCTTCTTAAAATAAGATAATCTTATTATTGTCTACAAAATGGTGACAACATTCGGTCAATGTGAACTGCAGTAATATAGTGAACTGCACCTATAAAACCAAAAGAATTTTCATTACTCTTCTTAGTTTCATAAACTGGTCCTTCGATTGTGTTACAATGGTTGTCTCTTGACTTTTACCAATGTACATAACTTGTGATGTTTGGGCCTTGAAACGAGTAAATGCCTTGTTAATAAGATTTTTGTACCAAATTCAAATAGATGTGCAGAAAGGAGACTTCAAAAACAAAATTTATTTATATACCTGCTGAAAATAAATGTTACTATGTTGGTTTTAAATATGATTGTGTATCAGTTTATTTTTTCCTAGCTAGAGATTCAGATGTGATAATATATTTTGTATTTTGAAATTTTGCCATCTATTTCTAGATTAAACAATTGTAAATGTTTTTGTAATAAATGCTACAATGTTGGTTTTAAATATGATTGTGTATCAGTTTATTTTTTCCTAGCTAGAGATTCAGACGTGCTAATATATTTTGTATTTTGAAATTTTACCATTTAGATTAAACAATTGTAAATGTTTTTGTAATTGGTAAGAAGATAATTATTTTGTTAAAATACTCATATGAGGATACCTTCTATACTGTATTTTAAAGTTTTTTGGATTTTACTGATACGGTTATCATCATCATAGGCTATCTTTATTCATCAACTATGGTTTCCATTTGTATAAATCTCAGGGAATTTATGTTTTATATATGGGTTTTTGATGTTTGTGGTCGCTCCCCTGTTTGCATGTTCTTATTTTCAAATATTTTTTGGTACACTCAATTTTATATTTTAGCTTGTGACACTGTCCACATGTTTCAACCTATGATTATTTTCTTAAGCATTTTAAATGCTCCATCCCTGGAAATCACATTTCCTGGAAAATCGTGTTTAAATGCTGCAAACATGAATATCCTTAAGCTGCCATGCCTTTATCATAGGATGCCAGCTGAAACTAGCTGGCAACTTCACTCTTTCATGTATCTGTTTCAGTTTTAGATGGCGAGGACCAACTTTTTACCATCAATTGAGATGTTCTAGTATTTCAAATTTCTTTTGAATTCATGTTACTTCTTGTAGGCCTGACATTTGCTCTGAAATTCTGTCCATGTTAGCTATTGTGAATATAGGAAAGCCATTGTGCATTTCAGTCTGTCTTCGTTTGCATAGTGAGGTCTCTCTATTACTCTGAATGCCAAGTCCCGAGCAGAGTTACAATCTCACTAATTCACTGTCTTAGAAACTTCATCTGTTATCTAGTGTTGGATTTGTCATATCAAATTGCATTTTTTTTTTTAAGTCCAAATCCCCAAGTAGTTCAATTTTATAAATTGAGATATTATGCTTGTTCCTTACTATTGTGGAACATCCAAGGGCTGTATATCAATTTCTCTGTTCAAGTTTCATGGAGAAGTCTGACATGTTTTTTGTGTAGGCACCGACATGACTATCTTTTTCCCTAGGTATACGGATATTTATGATTAATAAGTGCATAGGTTAGGTTGTTTTCCTTGTTAGTTTCATTTCAGCGTGTCTCTTTGAACAAAGTCCCGAATATACTCGTAAGCCACCTTTGTTAGAAAATCACTTCATCCAATATCTGGCCTTGGATTTGTCATATCAGTATGTTTTTAGCTATATGTTTAATAAATGCATAGACGAGAGGGTGTTGGACTTGTCATTTCATTTTGAAAGAAAGTTGAAAGTTCTTTGCAGTACATTTTTCAAGTTGAAAATATTATTCTTGTTCCCTACTATAATAAATTATAATACATCGATTAATTTACATAACTATGTTTTCTCGCTTCGAATGGATATTGTTTGTTTAATAAATGCACTTTTAGGTCCCGAATATCTAAAGTGGCCTGTGTCATAAACTCATTTGTCTCGGATTTGTTTGTCGTATCAGCCTGCTTTTGCTTGCATACTTAATAAATCATAGATGAAGGTGTCTTTCTTGTGAACTGTGTGTTTCTGTTTGAACAACTATTTACTCTTTAACAGGTTAGGTACTGAAAACTCTCGGGTGATCTTTGTTAAAGGTTCATTTTATTTTTGAAATTGATTTTCGGATTAATTATATTTTCAATATTTGTTGGTCGATGTTTCAAATTCTCTAATATGATTCATTTTCAGAATGAACAAATCAATCTATCTTTCATCTGTTGTTTGGCTTTGGGGTTGCTCGATGTTTCAAATTCTCTAATATGATCCATTTTCGGGATTAGAATGAAAAAATCAATCTATCTTTCATATGTTGTTTGGTCTTGGGTTTGTTGGAGATCAGATGCACAGCAAACTAAAACAAATACTCAGCAAATCAATCATGCACATAAAGGCACAGGTTTAACGTGGTTCATCCAACCAATCTGGGCTACGTCCACACAACATAGGCATCGGCAATCTTATTAATCAAAAATTGAGATTACATAATTAAATCCTCACAAACTCTCAACCTCATCAAACAATCCGTATGGATACCTGTTATATAGAAAAGAGAATCTAATTGCCTCATAAATCCTCTCACATCAAATTTAGGATGCATTAACTCCCTCCCAACAAACTGGAGCTAATCTAGGAACTAATTCCTATTGTTGTCATCTACTGAGATTTTTCCTATTTTATTCAAAACAGAAAATCTCAACAATCTCCACCTTGACAACAATTAGCGTGATGCCCTGCTATTATTATTTTATCTTTTTTGCAAGCCAAGAGAAGCCAAACACCGGCGTAGCTTCTCTAACAAAACTGGTTTCATGAACATGTCTGCACAATTCTCCTTTGTATGCACATTTTCAAGAGAGACGCCCCTTTCAGTGATAACCTGTCTTACAAAATGGTACTTGATCGGTATATGCTTTGATTTACTATGATAGGCCAGATTCTTAGCCAAATGTATTG